>OZ020541.1:8615780-8855619 GCA_963971435.1 Lasius platythorax
CGCTCGAACGATAACGTGAGAATCGATTTTCGAAGTTATAGCCGACGCGATAATTGCCCTCGCACGATTATATAGCGAGGAATTGCGAAAACACGAAATTATCTACGCACATGAAGCAAACCCGAAGGAATGCGGACTTGCTATTTTATTCGAAAATATCAACGCCCGCGCCTTCATTTTTATCATCGACCGCTCTCTTCTCTTCGAGATCCGCCTCCGTTCGCTTCTATCGCTCGACCTTGCCCGTGATAGTCATTGTCACGATTCCAGTCGATCGGAACTAGTATCGAACGAATGTGATCCGCTTGGGAAAACATATCGTAATTCAACGCCTTTGTTAGAATTAATCGATTCATTCTTTTCGAGGTCGTTTATAATATACGACGCTGCGCAACGCGTGCGCGAGTTTAGATAATATACTTATTAACTCGTGAGTTAATTTACTAAGACGATACCTAGCCTCGAGCAAATAGGTTTCGCGCGAAGTAACGTATACAGTTTAAAGCTCACGCGAACGGGAATAATTCTAATTTTGTCAACTAGTACGCATTTACACGAACGCGGGGCGTCTTGATTACACGAGCAGAATTTCCATTTACATCAGCCCGCGATTTGCGTTTCTCCTTTCGCGTTTCTATACCGCTTTCGAATTACAGCCGATGTTAGTTTTGCGCGGTTTACACATCCAATTACGTCGTTAAGACTTTCCATTTATCTCGTATATCTCCGAGCGTGTTCTGATTGCTACATTTCGCGTTGCTTCACTCCTCTCTCGTTCGTCCAACTGCGACACAATCCGAAGCTCGGGCGTGTAAAGAGTCTCGACAAAGTTTTCGATTCGTGACGTTACCTTTCATTCCGTGGCATTAATTATGCGAGAGGAAAAAGCCCGGGTATATTCGCAACGAATGCACGCACGTGCGATTCGCACGCAAATGACGACCCCGTTGACATCATGAGGCGTGCATTTATTACGCATTCTTCACTTTCCTCGATCGTCGAGGCTGATCAAGACATGTACATTTTCTTAGGTGCTATCAAGAAAATACAATACATAAAAAAGATAATGCAGTCTCACTGATGTAAATAGGTACTTATAATGGCATAGTCATTATGCTTCTCTCTCTCATTGTCCTTCACATTTCCAACTTGTTAAATTTCCGTATGAAATCAATCAAATTTTTTACGACGAGATATAAATCGACGAGCAAGTGGGCAGAAAAAGTGAAGTAATCGAAAACCGTCGTTCGGGATCTTTATGTGTCTAAAGCCGATTCTGCTCGTGCCCCTCCGTGCGTTGATGAAATCGCGATCGCCGATTCGACAATTAAGTAGTTTCACGCGCTTTCTCCTTACGTCGTTTTACGAAAGCGGACGATTCATTCATAAAAGAGCGGGCAGATAATTTTCTACAAATACAAGGCTATACGCGAACGTACGACGCACGGCGACACGGTGTTTTTCTCGAGCTACGTAATGGCACCGATGCACAGCGCGTTACAGCACGGAGATAAAATCGGATCTAGGTTGCGCGGTGAGTCGCGAGTGCGTGAGTCAGTTGCTGTTCGCCTCGTCCGCTGGAACAAACAGAATTATTAGACTGATGTACGAATAACGGCTGCTTCGGCATTGGCCGATGCATATTTTTCTACTCGGATAAACGTTTCCACGAAACCCGTTATGTAAGACGTTCAGTAGTAAAGACTCTAAGAGGGAGATAGAAAAAGAGAAAGAGTGTATATATGTGTATGATAAGCATCTTTCTCTAAAATTGGGGAACAACTTTCTTTTTGAGGAAATTAGATCATGTTATCAAGGATTTATTTAATTAAATTCAATGAGAAAAAACTTAAAAACGATAGAGATACTCTATTAGTATTTTTTTATAGATTCTATTTTATAGATTTTATGAGTATTTTTTTATACCTACACTACCGCTCACACTATCATAAAGATATTTGCTTTTTACCTATATTTTTTCGTATTCTCTCTTTTTCATATACATATATAAGATAATACTAATTTAACATTTTAAAATAAATTATCACTCGTATTTATCTATTGATTCTTACTTAAAAAATTCTTTTAAAGTTGTTTTGTCACACACACACACACACACACACACATATGGATAAATACGAGTGATAATTTATTTTAAAATGTTAAAATAAAATTATCTACGTATAATGTACGTATACATATATACATATAGAAAGTACGTACGTATTTCAATAAATATATAATCAGGTATATTTTGCATCCACCATCCATTGCGATAAATTGTCGAGCTTTCGATCTTCGTGCCGAATCAATTTCATTAGCGTGACGATAGTTAAGATCCTAATCATTGAATATGGCACGTTATTACATGCCGATTATTGAAGCACACGGGGAAAGGAAATGTAGAAAAACTAAAAAAATTATTTATCGTACACATGGATACATAATAGATACTTGATCAATTTTACACATAAAAAGTACCCCATTTATCTATTTAAGTAAATAGATTTTTTGATCATGTTATGTCTACTAATAATGTTATCATTTAAATTTATAATTATTGATTACGATAATGTTATTATTTAAATTATTATTATTTAAATTTTATCATTAATTTTTCTCTCGTTATAATTACGTTATTCAAGAACTTTGGAGTTTAGTCTCATGGTAAATACTCAAATATTTTCGATCTCGATAATTATGCGCATTTATGAATCGTATAGAATGGCTGTGTCGGTTATCATGCATGACGCGACACTTTTTTTGACATATCGACGTAAACAAGTATTATTTTTTTTATGAACGCAACGACGATGTGCACTCACAGAGTGATAATTACGCGATATACACCGGGGATTCTTAGGTTTTTAATAAAAATGTGATCGCGTGTTAAAGAACATTTCTACCATAATATTCTGCGGCTTATGATAATAACGTATGCGAAATCGCGTCTTCGAATTTTGCGATAAATCAGGATACGCAGTATACATGGTGTCTCTGAATTATTAGAGCGAAATATTCTTTGATAAAAAAAATCTGGTCTAAATTTTCATCAAAAATATGCAAATATTATCCCATTTCCCATTCTGCGTTAATTATTTAATTGTTTGCATTAAATATAATGTAGCTTAATTACATCATATATCATTCGTTTTTTTAATTTTAGAGTTGGATCAAATTGAAACAGATCCTCAAAATTTTCAAACCAGACGATCAATTGCTTTTTCAAAATTATTTTCGTATATTTGCGAGATATATATATCATCGTGAGTCACGTTGACATGGCGTATAGTCACGATGACGCGTCGATGATGACTCGCTGTCATGCTGCTTGCGAAGAGGTCACGAGGTGCCAGAAAGAGAGACAGAGAAAGAGCTCTAGACGGGTTAGAAGGCACCCGGAAGTGATCTGTATCGCGAGTGCCCGTTTATAGGCGCCGACGAAGGCATGCACGTATCGCCGAATTAAATTAAGCGCGGCCACTGACGTTGGCCAGCTGCGTCTTCCGACGTTTCCACAGACAGAATTATAATCTCTCAAATGATATGAATTTACTCAAATTTCTTTTCGCATTTTTCGACTGGAAATTATAAAATACTAGAGAATACTTTTAGATGTAATTAGAAAGTACGCACAAGAAGTTAGACAAAGCATTTTCATATATAATAATCTTGTTCTAAGGTTCTTCGCGGTAATTTATCTTTGATTAATATTTAAGTACATTCAATCTCGGGATTATCGAGTGTCAATGTGTCCGTTATCATTGCAAATACAAAGCATGGAAATAAAAACAGATTTGCGTTCGTGTTTCTCTGCGAGATACGAACATATAGATAAACCGGTTAGAGACGCTTACGACAGATTGAAACTGGGGCATCGATATATTTTTGGTAAGTGTCGATATAACTGCGGAGAAGGTATCTGTACACAAGGAAACATATCAGTGAGCTCTCTGAAAAGATATAATCCGATATTGTGACATTTTAAACTATCCGATATATATCTCGCATGCGATACATCAATGCAACATTTCCTACAAACACATATTCACTTACTCTCTGAAAATACATATTCAAAGTACACGTATTTTTCAGTTATCTTTATTGCTTCACTTTAATTTATATTGCGATACCGATAAGACAATAAGTATCGATGTTTTATAAAGAAAACATCGAGCGTTATTGATATTCGTGTTATTTGATTCCGAGTAAATGAAGCGTAAATTGATTAAGTTTAGGTTCATTTATAGCTCTTCACTGTGATTTATATATAAGGTTAATTAAGTAAATACTTTGCAGTAATTTGATTAAAAAAATTAAAATTTGTGAAAAAAATTTGCGATACAAATATTTAATATCACTAGAAAGATAGAGAATTTAAAAAAAATCGAAAAGAAATTACATACAACGCAAACATAACATCGAAGCAAAACAGCTTCATATATTCTTTTACATCCATTATATTAATCTATTATATCTAATATATTAATCAACACAATTAAATTTAAATGTTATCGAAATATGTTTTGATTTCATAAACTTTATCTTGAGGAATTTTATCTTATCTATAAAAGTTAAATTTTTTTACAAAATAATGAACACAATTCTCTCGACTATAAAAGTTAAATTTTTTTATTTACTTGTTCTTTTTTCGATGATATCAATGAACAAAATATCAATTTTTTTTTTGACGCCATGTGTTTGTAAGTTAGATTTCTACGACTTCGAGAGAACCGCATAAGCGAAGTCGTCGTCATGCACGAGAGTAACGGTTCAACAGTGTGACTACTGCTTGGAACAATCCGCTCGCATCAGTCATGCAAAGCGGTGAACCGTGGTTAACGCCATTATGAGCGAACGCAGCTTCAAAGCTGTCGTATTTATGACTGTGCGTTTCACTCTTAAGTAGGCAATTCGTAGAGCTCAGAGAGTATATTGAAGTATAAGTATTCCGCGAGCTGTCGTCGAAAATAAACATTGTCAAACAGTCTGTAATTTAATATAATGTTAAAATGTGTAATAAAATTCGCATATCTCAAAGCTACGAATACTAAATTTTGCCTTGTAATCGTAATTAAGCATAGCGGAAGAGACGCCTATAATTATGTTGTT
Organism: Lasius platythorax; assembly: GCA_963971435.1. Taxonomy (NCBI): domain Eukaryota; kingdom Metazoa; phylum Arthropoda; class Insecta; order Hymenoptera; family Formicidae; genus Lasius; species Lasius platythorax. Next base: position 8,620,893 of record OZ020541.1, read on the forward strand.
ATTCGGTTGTTTCATTATCTGTATCTCATTTACGCTGGTAGACGGAAGTTTTTTTTTATCTTAATTGTTTTTTTTCAGTCGCAGTTTATTCAGCTGTGAATAATGAAAAACGATAAAAACGGACAAAAATATTATTTTACATTGTTTGTATCTCAGAAAGATCCATACAAGTCGTTTATCGATCTTTTACGCCGCCTTCCGAAAATACCTGCAAAAACTGATTACTTGGCAGATCGAAAACGGCGGTGTGCATCACGTTTGTGTGACGCAGCAATCAGCTGACCGTCATATCGCATAGAGGCAATGAAAGTGCAAGCTGCATCTCCGATGGTGCAACGTCAGTCAACGTGACTAGTTTTGCATCTCTGTTACGGCATCGAATTCTGTATACAGCATTATGTTACGCCGTTTTGTACCGTTGATAACCACGTGCTGGTCAATGACAGACGAATTCGTGTAAGGAACGTCACTCTCTTCGATCGATCTCTTCGTTGGTTCAGCGCGTGGATACAATATAGTTACTCTCGCGTGTGCCACATTCGCTTAATCATTCTTGCTGTTGGCAAAGATTTCTTAAAAAGCACAGTGGTGCTTCGGTAAATAGGACCTAAATCTTCGCAAATCTATGGAAAAAAATATCCATAATTTTTAATTTGTTGTGTAATTGCCAGTTTTTAAAAAATCGCGATATTAGTGCGAAAAAATCGCGTTAGCAATATTTTTAAAAAGAAAAGCAATTATTAAGTACGACGTTTGATATGAAGTAATGAAAAAATTGCAAGAATTTGCCGATGAGGTTTCTCTTAAGCACCACTGTGAGACAGACCATTATCGTTGGATTCACTGCTCTTTTTCCCTTCCTCCAAGCTTTCTCTCTCTCTCTCTTTCTCTCTTTGTCTCTCTTTCTCGCGATGAAGATTAGCTCGTGTATGCGAGAATTTTTTTTTCGGATTGTGACCGTGCATTGCATTGGCCTCGACGCGTTTTGTTGGCACACACGTGGCGCGCTATCATATCAGCTGCCAAGCACAGCATACATTCGATATGAACGTCTTTTCTATTTAGCGATACATTATGCATTGTGTTTATCTATCGAATTTATTTGCGACTATTCTTATTACTGTGGTATTTAGTCAGTCGTCAGTTGCGACGTTGAGAATCGAAAATATCTAACAATAAGCGTTGTCTTGATTTGCACGCTCACTTGATTTGCACAGAACCGCGCACGTAGGTGGACGCAGATAATTACGAGAAATAAATTCATAAATAAAGAATGTATCTCTCATAAAATAATTAGGTCTCCTTTGTAAATACAATAAGTACTGAACTCGTCTTATTTGTATGTCTAAAAACACACATTTTATATTTCAAAAAATATTGTGATTTAAAAATTGAGCATATATTTCGCGATGATTTATCTATGATTCTATCTATGACTTTATCTACGATACTGTACTGCACTGACCAGGGTTAATTATCAGTTTCATTAATATCGAACTAATTGTTAGTGCAAGTTTAAATTATTCCTTATCTTCTTTCTAATTATATAGTATTGAAAGAAAAATCGGATAAATCAAGATTAGATAATCTTCACTTATATATGATATAATCGAAGTTTCTTTCATAAATGACAGATCTCTGATCCTATTTATACTTTCCAGGGTAATGAGAAATTTCTCGGGAATCATAAATCTCAATTCAGCAGGAATATAAGATGCTCCATGTAATTTTTTTCTTTTTTTACGTGATCTGATTCGCTAGAACTCCGGGAAAAGTACATTTCGCTGTTTGTTATTCGCGACCGTAAGCATTTTCAAGCGAGTAATTTTGTCGTGGAAGGGTTAACCGACCGTCGAGGGAACCAGCCGCCGAATAGTCTCTCGTAGTCCCTCGCGTTCCGGGTGAGCTACGCTCATGCCGCGTCGATGAGCGGCTATGCAAGCGTTCCGCGAGCGGACGCTATTGCATGCGCGGATAAGTATGCAAGTAAGCAGGTCGATGCACTCCACCCACACCTGGCCCGCGCAAAATAGCCGGTCTGTCCTTGACACGACGTGAACTGTCTCGGAGCGGAATCCGCCCGTGGAAATCGCTCGGCAAACGAGACTATCCGACTATATTCATCCACGAAACTTACGCGAAACTTTTTACCATCTCGTCGTTCGTCCACAGGTAATTAAGTAGTCGGTTTCATTATCGCATACGCACTAATATAGTATTATTCTGCGATTAGATATTGAATGTGTGCAAAAGTAAAATGAGATAAACTAGTCTCATTCTTATCTTCTTCTAATTTTACAGTCGGCTATTTGTCACAATTGAGTTTCGTTTGTTGACAGTAACATCGCTTTTTCGTATCTATTCCGAACATTACGTTTGGCAGTTCGCTATTGATCTGCCGCATTGCAATCGTGCCAAATCGCGCAACGGTGCATCGATACGACGATCGGCGCGTTCTCTTAAGTATGCGGTGCATCGAAGGCCGGTTTGAGGCTGCGACAATCTCCATTGTTGGAGTATTCAGACAACAGACTATTATCGGTTTTATGTAACGAGAGCATTGTCTCAAAAGAGGAGGATTTCTTACTAAGAATTCCCATTCAGATGATAATATCAACGATGATATGAAAGATTATAAAGTCTAAAGAATTTACAGATATAAAACATGTGTTTTAAATCAATTGACGCAACATATTATCCTAGTGGAAAAAAAAGTTTGAATATATATCCTAGAACAAATTTTTTTATAAAAAGTGATACCTAGTTATGCAGTACATTTTATACATTCTATTGAGATACATGTGAGAGATAAAAATATTCCTAAAATTTTAAAGAAGAGACGAAACGACCGCGTGAAAGAATAAAGCGAGTATATAATTGGTAAAAGAGGGGGAGGAAGGGAGAGGGCGCCGAAATGCGTTGCATCGACACACTGCGTGTATACTTTATACCCGTATGACAGACAGCTGCATTGCTGCATCCCCGTTTTTTGGCATTCGCATTCGCATCAAACGGCACACGTGCCCTCACGCACGGCCCACGCGCGTATGAGACCGATGAGGGATTGCCACGCGGCGCGGGAATGGGCGCGAAACTTGTTTACGCGACGGAGCAACGTCGTGGCATTCCGCGACGTAAGTTGCAGTTATTCAGAGAGCCTTGACTCGTGGCCGCCGCGTAGGTGCACCTCGTCGCACATATACGGGCATGAGACGCCCGCTGGGGTGAAAGGAGAAGGGAGGATCTTACGGATCACGGACCGGAATTAATTGTAGACTGCGAATGTGCACAACACACGATACATATATATATATATAAGCGTGACGAGTATCTCTCGTGCTATTGATCTTTACGTCAGGTCGATCCATAACTTCGTAATATGTTTGTCGTGATCAATTTCCGACATAGAAACGAAACGAAAAACAAATTGTCAACAAGATGGTTATAAACGATCGAAAATAAAGATATGCACATGCGTCTTTGATCTGAGAAATAAAATGATTGTTTATTGGCTCGATGTAATTAATCTTTTTCTTTATTCCGATATTCATAATTGAAAAAAGTAAATAGGAAAGGTGTTTTTTAATTAAATAGTGTTGTAAATAGTATTTGCATCATCTCGCATGTTCTATTTTTTCATCAGAAATTCTTTTCTTTTTTCGTACACGGTATTACTTCCTATGCGTGAGATTATCGATTGCAATAAGATAAAAAAAACAATTAGCCGAATAACACCGCGATATGAATTATAAACCAATAAATGTTCCGTGGAAACGTACGACAAAAATTTTTTCGGAGTTTGCGTCCTTCTGTGCTGCAGTTCTCTTGTATATCTTAATTTTATTTTTCTAACAAATTGGAAATATTTGACATTTCTAACGATACTGGTAAATTTGTTCGATCTTACTAAGTCTAATTTCTTCTTTTTATGATATATATTTCTTGTATGTTTTGCTATATCTAGAGAGTTGAAGGGCGTGTTTAATCCAAAGCATTGATACGAGTCAATCAATGATCGCTGCTTTTGTTTCGCGTGGCGCGAGCGTTACGTGCCGTTGCATGAACGTACGAAGACCTTGCATCATTTCAAGATCAACAAATCGCCGAGGTTGATCGCTCGTTGGAATTTGCTCGAAAGCGGCGCGGGCGCGTGATAGAGAACCGCGTGGTGCAACGGTGTACGTTCCGCTGCGCTTTATCTGCCGCGTGGGAGGTCTGGATCAATGTAGTTTGCGATGGAACGTGAAAAATGACGTCGTGGTAATCGCGGCCGATGGTTTATGGGCCGAGCAGCTATCCGCTAGGAATAATGTGCGTGCGCGTCGGTCGAAGAGTATCAAGAGAACGCGAGGTCAAACGCGCGATGATAATCTTTTGTCCGTCCGGGGGTACCTGTCCGGACAAAGGAACTGTGTGTAAAATATGTACCCTGTGAAAGAAAGGGGAGGAGCACCTACGGGAGCTTTCCCACATGCCGCCAAGATCTGAAAATCCGATTTACATAGCCCGAATCTTTAAGCGATTCCTTCTCTCCCCCTCCTGATTATCATAATTACTTCGGTGAATATTTATGCGTAGAAAGCGCGAATCTCTAAAAATTTCCCGTCTAATAAAAGTTGTTGTTACATCTTATAAGGATTTCACGTTGTAAGTATGTAGATTTATGTGCTCGTGCAACAGAATTTATTTGTGCACGTGTGTGAATTCGAATAAAATATCTATTTACCACAGAACGAAATTTAATTAACAATTATCATTTTCATTTTATATTCATGTTATGCATGTCATAATCACGTATCAAATTAAATTAAAAAAAAAAATATATATATGTATATATATATATAGAGTAGTCTATTTAAATCTCAGTATGTATGTTTCTCGCGCGGTTCATACATGCATATTTCGGTCAACCGGCATATACGCCTCGTGGGCAATCTCGAGTAGAAGACCTGTGATTTCTCTGGCGCTCACATACGGACAAGGTTAACCGGTCGATGAGCTCAAGAATCAAGCTAGAAGCGATCGTCCGGCATTCACGTAGCGAATTGCTGTCACGCACGAGGGCTTTCTATTCCTCCGCGGCAATGAAATCGCCACGTGTGGAAATCCGGTTTCCGTTCTTCCGATATTTATGTTCGAGATTCTTTTTTTCGCGTACTCGGTCTTATTCAAAAATAGTTGAGAAGTTGATAATTATCCCGGTTTCAAGCAAAGGAATACTAGCTTGAGATCGAATCGGAAAAGTTATTTCTCGGTAAGACGAAGTCCTGGGTAACTAACTATACGATTGTATTCAATCTTGGATAAGCGTCTTGGAATGTGCGAGGATATAAATCAGCGGTTCTGCGCACAGAGAAATTCCATGCTAACCGTACTCGGATTGTCTACTTCATACATTTACCACATCGAAGTTGCAACGGCAATTTGTATTTTCCTTTTGCGTCCCAGAGTCCCGCGAGAAGATTGCGAGAGCTTGCTAGCTTGTAATTAGTATTACGCGCTTCGCTACCTAGACAAACAGTTCTCGCATCGGAGCTATCTGCATCGGATTTCCTTCTCGCGATCAAGACTTTCCTTCCTCGTTCGATCGCAGATACCTTCTATCGTATTTTTCGCGAAGACGTCCGGCGCGCTAATGAATTTGCACATTCCTAAGTAAAGTATTAGCCGTAACGGTATAGATCGGCGATAACGGTATCGGAAGATTTCTTGGCGCATTATTGTCCATTAACACGTTCATGCTACTCATACTCGCGAACACGCCCGCGAGTAATGCTCTATTAACATGCATGCATATTCTGTTGCGAGTAAATAAATCTTAATTAGCCAGTAATGAATTTATATTTATTGTTGGCGAGAAGGCATTTCCGCGACATGCCGATAAATCACGATGGCGATTTTTCCGCGAAAATCAATCACTACGCGTAAACACGCGAGCGGCGAGCTAATCGAGTGATTAATTTGCGCGCATCTACAATGTCGATACATACTCATCACGACCAAGCCTCTTCGCGTGAGTTTCCATTGGTACTATATCGCCTGATGTGGCGCCTGATGTAATCAAAAGTCCGATAAAGATAGTCAAATCAAAGTACAATTAAAATGTGCAATAATCTTAAAATTTATGAGAACCAGAAATCATATTCTCTGTAGGAGATTAAATTTTTTATCACATTTAGAGGTAAAATAAGAGAGAATATTAAATCTTTTAATATCAGAAACATCGAAAGAGAGTATCTCATCATTTTATTAATAAAACTTAAAAAAGGGGCGATTGAAATTGTCGCGTAAGGATGAGTGTGTTTGCATGCTCAAATAAAGTGCGCTGTTAATGCATTGATAATAGTAAAGATGCGCATAAAGAATAAGAAATGAGAATAAATAAATATCATTAACGTTAAATGCGACTGGCCGACAACGTAAAGTAGCCGGTGGCACATGCGCACGAAAATTATATTTATCGTAGTGTCGTAGATCGTATCGCACGGTCGTGACAAACAAGTGTCATCGTGACGTCAATAAGGCTGACAAGTGCGTACGATTCGCCAACGCTTCTTTTATGTATATACTGATTGTCGGCGCGCACGGTTTTCGCGATGAGGCGCAACGTCACAGCATTTTAATGATTCGTCGATTTGCCATCTCGCGTTAGTCGTCGATCAATATCGGTTCGAACAATTCTCGATTTCGCACGCGAAAAAACCGCTTGCCATATCGCATCGGTATTTCAATTTTTTTTCAAACGTATATTTATAAAGTATGATTGCGTGTGTCGTAACTTGTCGAGGAAAGTGATGGATTACATTCGATCGATCGATTGATGGATTATTTTGTTTTCATTAAATAATATATTATTTCGGATTCTTCAAACATAATGTATGTATTTTTTTTATATTCCTGTAAAAGTAATTTTATTTCTCAATTATAGTTTATATATAATAGTTTATATATAATATAATATAATTATAATTATATATAATTATAATAATCTTTTGGCGCAATTTTGAATTTGTAAGTAGAGTTGGAGTAGAATGAAGAGTATAAAGAAATAATAGTGCGAAACTAAAAACTATAATGTCCTACAGATTTGTGAAAATAGGTTCGTTATTCTTTGCATTTCGTCATCTTAAATAGAATAGAAAATCTTTTAAAATATGCGTGACATATTTTTCTTTTTCTTAGAAACAACTTATTGCGATCTTTGTGCAATTTTATGAATTGTTTACTTGTTTTTGTTGTTGTGGCCGGGAGCCAGCAATCTCGCGTTTTCTAATACGATTCTTAGACGTAGCTTTACAGATCTCCCGTTTCTATTACGTAATTTTAATGCTTGTGACCATACTACCGGCGCAGATAGGAACGCTATTACTTTTGATAGATTTAGAGGCGTAATAATCGTTGATTTCTTTATATATAATGCTCAAAAATGAATAATAAAATCTATTTATCACATTCATTTCTCTCTCTCTCTCTCTCTCTCTCTCTCTCTCTCTCTCTCTCTCTCTCTCTCTCTCACATTGTGCGCGACATTATGTATATCAGCAATAAGATAGTGATAAGACAGTGATAGCTAAAATTAAACAAAGGATATATAGTTTACAAAATTAATAAAGGACATAGTAGATAGTAAAAATGTGTTAATTAAACATCTTGTTAAAGGATTTTATATAATTATTACGAAATCTCGTTTAAATTAAGATCCGAGTGCGAACTTTAGATTGCTATTGCCATTTATTGTGACATACTATCGAGATCTCTGGCCTCGCCAGCGTAAATTTCGTCAGCGCGTATCGGCGATATCGTCGTTTATCGTCGTCGTTGAAAACGCACACGTTTCCGCCGTCGCGGAAAAAACACTCGATAAGAAGGCAAACTGCGCCGATTTGCGATTTTCATTCGCGCTTTTCCTCCTCTCTTCGGCGCCGCAAAGTCGCTTCTTGTCGCAATCCGCGCGCGATTCCGTTTGTGCGCGTTTGATTGCGCTCGCGTTCGCCACGTTCGATAGTGTTTTTCCATGCACGCAATAACCGCAATAATGCACGCGTGGAGACACTTTAATTCGCGCGCGAGCATGTTTGCTCTCCAAAAATAGACGGTACAGCTGTCGTTCGATGTTTTGTAGCCCGGAACTTTTATTGCCCTGTCGTCGACGACGGGGAGAGACAGCGATATATCATTTTGCCGTAGGATAAAATCTTTTCTCAGCAACTGGTTGTGAGTAGAGGAAAAGAGACAACGTGATAGCAGTCACGCAAAATAATTACATGATATGTAGATAAAGTATAAGCTATATGATGAATAAATTCAAAGATTAATTTACATATAAAAATGTGATGAAAGGAAGAGAAAACGAAAGTTTTTCAAAATAAAAAAGTTTAAGATTGTTGTATACGTGGGATTTATGTATTTTGAATATTAAAAATAATAATGTTTACGTGCGTGTCACACGTAGATTATCTTGCTACTTTTGAAATTTTAAGTTCTTTCTTGTGGTTAAATATAAAGTAAATGAAAGTATAGAGCAGAGAAATCTCTGCTCGCGAGAGACTTATCGCGATTCCGCCAATTCGCTCTTGACGATTCTTCGTCATTTCGCGGTGCGAAAAATTGATTGCTGCTAAGCTTTGACAACATATGATCCTTGCAATCGTGTCAACAATAATCACATCATTCACCTATATTATTTCCCGATATTTTTTGTATGTATCTTTTTTCGCAAGCCTAGTATTTGTCTTGTAGGGAGCCGATACTGGCATTTTTCATCGCTCCGCGATGACATTGACTGACTAAATCTCAACAGACTTTCTTTGCCGTCGTGGCACCACCAATTACATCACTTGGTCGTATCATTTCGCAACGTTTCTTTCGTGTCGGAGGTCTTCCTTCCTCCTACTGCTTGTTTAAGATAGATACGCAATCATTCTATCTCGAATCGGTCTCGCGATGATTTCAGATGACGAAAACATATTACTTGAAAATTTATAGTTTACTTTTTATTTATTATCTTGCATGCGAGTTAAAGTCTTCTTCGTTATATCGTATTTGAGAAAATTTGTTTTATTTTACCACGATGTATTATGATACTTTAAATTTGTTTGCTTCTGCGAATGATTATGGCAAATATTGCCTTATTGTATAAACAAATTTCGAGCGAGAATATAATAACAGGAAAATTGACGTAAGAATAAATACAGACTACGAATATCAATCGAGTCGAAGGAAGTCAAATAATCCAATGCATCATCGAAACTGCTTGGAAATTACCGATGTTAAGTTATAGAAAAAATATTTATTATACTATCATGTGTTTTTGTGAAACCACATTGAATGTAATTATGCGAAACGTCAAATTCAAGAACTTGATAGCAATTAAAATTATTCAATGCATCGAGAAAATTATTTGGAAATACCGCATTATTTGTACAGTAAATTCGCAATAAATGCATTTGTAGGAAGGCACGATGCAATCAAGTTTCGTGATCGTATTGAACGCAATTATGCAAAATATTCCAATTAATGGGAAATTTTTTGCACGTGAGAAAAAGACAGAATGCCAAATGGCGAAGTTGCGCCGATTCGAACGGCTTTTATCCATGCACACAAGTCACGACGCATAAACATGATACTGCACGCGTCTTTGTAGCTTGACTTTTATGCGCACGCGAAGTCGCGTGCACGGTCGCGTGTTCGTATCACCCCTTCGTGCACGGTGTTGTTAAAATATTCGTCCACCTATCAGCACCCGGCATCTAGGATAGCGGATTTTGCATCCGTCCATGCAAAACGTTCATTTTGCCACCTGAGGCAGGTTTCGACCCCGCGTCCCGAGAGCGCTTATCTCAACCAGCAATCAGAACGGAATTAACGTTACAATATGTGTTATCGTATGACGCAACTAGACTGTGATGCACATGCCCAAGATCAGAGGCTAAACTTGCTTTAGATATTCAGACAATATTTTTACATTTTGTTATGTGTGTGAGGAATACTTTAAAATTTTTTTTTAAATGAAGCGTAGTCGATATACGTTTACAAAACTGTAATATGATGTATTAATGTATTTGATGTGATTAATATAACGTATATTGTATGTGAGTCTTGTTCTAAAACCGCGAAGAAAAAAAGTCAAATAAAACAATCCTATTACTTTGTTATTTTTCCTATTCTTATATTATTTTGCGATTAACGCATCTCTTCTATTTTCCATGTAAGCCAAAGACGAGCCGGAATGAGATGCTTGTTAAATTTATTTTGAAGACAGTTCAACGGGTGGTAGACCGTGCCGTGTCTTTTTTATGATAATATAATCGGAACAAAACTCAGACGTACAATATAATCGACATTGGATGGCGGAAGAACTCTGGAACATACGTAATGCAATTGAGCGGATTTATTGCGACAATTGCGTTAAGACGGTATACACTGCGAAGACCTTGGAACTAAAACAACTAATATTATTCAGTTCGTATTAACGAAAGAATCTTCGGAGAAAGACGTCATATATAATTGAGATATAGGACAATCAATCTTACAAATTTCACATTTACATAATTGGAAAATTGATCTTAACTGAACGGCTCACGCTCCAGTTCGCGTATTTGTTCGTTCGTGTGTTATTATATATTCAAAATTACGTAAGAGTCTCGTTCTGGTAGAATAAACATATAAATTATTTTCATATGGAATCTCGCACATGGAGTTACATCGACGCGGGCAAATATCAACTATATAAAAAATTATAAGACCTTAGTAAGTCAAAAATAGAAAAAGATTTACATATATAAAAGTATAAAAATATCTATTTTTCGCTGAGATTTTTGCGTTTCTCATTCATAACAGTACTAACATTACCAACATTACCAACCTTACGTAAAGACTTTTTGTAAAAGATTCTGAATGGTAGTGACGAAACTCCAAGTGCAGCATCCATACAAAGTTCAGCCGATGTGTGTCTGATAATGTCTTATTCATGAGTGATAACGGGGGGCGTAGGTCGGATCCGCACTTCGACGCCTCTGCAGTGCATCTAAATTGCGATCATTTCGTCATTCCCCCGGTCGTTTTGTCTTCTCGTCTTTGCGTCACTTTGTCGTCCACCTCGAGATGTCGGGGTGCGATATTTTGCGCCGCTTTCTGCATAATTCTCATCCAGTGCGACGCATAAACGGGGTTAAAATATCGTCAGCATCAGTTCGCGAGCAGCGAATTGTTTGCGCGACGTAAAATTTGCTCAATGCAGAGGAACAAAAATATTTCATCTGATTGTGTATAGATATTCTTATGTTTTATGAATTTATAAATACATAGTACAGCAAAGAAAAATAGAAGCCATGAAATATGGAATGCAAAGACGAGAAGAATTACTTTCGCCTTTCGTCTTAATAAATTACTGATTTATCGATAAAATTGATGAATGCCTCGCTGTCGATTCCTATGGAGCCGTTTGGGATAGATGCGTTTGGTTACATTGCGACGATATTTGTAGTCATTACTCGTCGATAAAGCTTATGGATAAAAGGCGACGACTGCAAATTCCGCGCTGTCTTTTTTTACGCGAAACTTGATCTTTGTTACACAAAATTATGGAATTTATTTGTGCTGCTTCTCTGTTTAAAAACTTTATATTTTTATATTTATATTATATTAATATATGTATATTTATATTTATGAATATAAATTAAATAAAAAATATAATTTGTGTTGAAAAATAAAATTATATTAAGCAATATTTTATGACACCGACGATATGTTAATTCCGTTCATGCATCTGATTGAATTGTAATTTTTCTCTTGGTATTTAATTGATATCAATTTATATAGAGACGAAATTTGTATTATTTCTAATTAATATTTTTTGTGAATACTATATGAAATAACACACTCAATTTTCGAATAAGCATATGAAATATAGTGCTTCTTATTCACGCGCAGAAGTTCTGATCCACATTTTGTGTCGTCTATCGATTTCGCAATAAAGAAGCACGCCGCCACGCTCAAATGGCGTGATAAAATTTGTCGTGCTCTGACGCAATGGCTGCTTTATACCCTCCAAAGATACGACCGAGTTTCAGACGTCGCGGCGGCATCCGGGCGCCGACGAGTCTGGACTTTTCGAGCACATGCGGCCCCTATTTCCTTTCCTCTCGACGCCCATTTCGCCTTTTACATATAATCCCCAGATTGATAAAAATTGCACGTGCAATGATCCGTAACTTTGGTATACATTTGTCGATGTTGCACTAAACAATGCGCGAAATTTTACTCGGTTGAAATAATTAACCTTTAAGTTTTATATGCATAATTATAAGTAGTCATCATGATCTCATTCATTTCGAATGTAATATGTCAAGAATGTAGTATGTTGAGTAAAACAATGTAAATATTTTCTTTTTTTGGTGACTAAATTTGATGAAGTAAAATTGATTGTCTATTATTTGAAATCAATTTTAAATCAAAGATTACACGAAATTATTAGTTTCTAATTTAGCATCTATAATGTCAGGAAATGTCGGCTCGCTGTCGCTTATATATTTATTTTTTAATTTAAATTGTGTTTTTTTAATGAAACTACAGAATACAGTCGATGATAAGATGAAGAAAGGTTTAGATATAATAATAGATTCGGTATTCGATTCTGAGATCAAATCGCGCGATCTTTTTCTGGATGCATTTATTCACGTCCGTCCGTTGCTTTTATGAACGATCTTATACAAAACGAGTCACGCTTCATTTATATTTATCGAACTTTTCTAATCCCTTCAGGTCGAATGCGTTTAAATCGCGAGTCATCGCGCGTATCGGTGCCATAGACAACTACCGGAGAGATTCTGATGGCATTTTTTCTCGTCGCTTAACTAACGCTCGTAGAAACCGGAAGTTCCTGCGACTCGCTTTTCGCACCGTGTGGCGCACTATCACGCGTGACCGTAAAAAGGCGCCTTCTTGATCGCTGCGGGAAGATAAGGTCGGCCGGTACCCCGCTGGTTGAACACGTCCGTTACCTTAGTAATCTTTTTGCGACCCTATCGCCCTACGTCACCTTGTCTTGATAACGAAGCAATGTCGCTCGTCGGGCGAATAGATGCGCATGTATAATAAGTGCGAAATAACGTATTGCGCAAAATAATGATTGGTTACGCTCGCAGTGTTAGACTAAAGCTAGAGTGGGAAAAATGTATCTGAATCATATCGAGAATCATATTGAAGATCAAGGAAAAATAAATATACAGAAGGATTGCGCCCTGATGAATGAGACTTTGAATCTCACGGATATATACTTCCACGCGTTTAATCTGAGCTTTAATCTCGACTCAAATTATAGGTCATCCGCGATTTCGCGAGGGCTATACAAGAGGAAAAAAAGGACCCTCTTTTTTTTCCTCGCCCCAAACGCTTCGTGAAATATACCGCATTTTATGGCATGAATTACTCGTCACGATTATCTGAGTGTATTATCACGTGTATCGGATCAGTGTGCAGTTGTGTGACACTCACTATAGGCGTAATGTCACGCGTGAATGTTATTTATATATGTCGGTTGATTCAGCAAAACACGATATTATTTTGTAATTTGATATCCGCGATAATCTGAAAAACTTTTTATCTGGCCATGCATATTTGCTGCCCTTGCAACAATGTTTATCACGGATTCCTGATATAAACACGTTTCAAGTAAAGCGACGAGAAAATTGTTTGATGGTGAAGGAATATACATAATCGATTGAAAAGATTTCATGAAATTGTGCGTGTGTGTATATATATATACACACATACACTTGGCTCCTGCGATAAACTATCTGTTAACGTGTTTTGCTTGTTTCTTAAGACAAAATTCTTCAACGATAATCATGAACTTATCTTGTTTTAAAATAACATCGTGAGATTATAGATGTATATATTAAAAAAAAAACATGTTTTGATGAGAGAGCAGGATTCGAGAGAATCTTGATTAATGATTACTATTTTCCATTTTCTTTTCCCATTCCAGCTCGTCTAACGTTCAACTCGGAACAATGCAAACACCTCTAGACAAATCGTTTTACTTTACGGATCGATTTCGCGAGTCGTGAATTAACCCATTTCTAACGTGCAGTCTCAATAGCGCACCGATCGCCTTGTCTGTTGCAGGATGAGAAGGTCACGATGCTGAGACCCGGATCCTTAGTAGGCCTGCTGGTCCTCGTGGCCGTGCTGAAGATCGCAGACTCGAACCACTGTCTGACGATGTTGGAAGGTAAATCACCGGTTATTATTGATGTGGCTCAATTACGGCGCATTTATCAGCTCCGAAGATGCTGATGTCATTGCCATCGGAAAAACGGCGTCACGTGTAATAATCGCTAATTGACGCGTTGATGAGGCGTGGTCTGGACATTAATTGAATCGAGTCCACGACTCATCCGTAGACGATCACTCGTAGTTGTTGATGAATAATTAGATATATCGCAAGGCGATATATTCACGGCGCGTAATGAGAAGCTGAATTCGCATTCCGTGCGAGTTAATGTAACCACGCCGCATATAGCTTACCCGCTTATTATCGAGCATTTAAATATAGTCATCGCACAGATTGGCAACGGCCGGAAACATTCTTCCACCTGCCTCCTGTTTTTCTCAGATGTTTACATTGTTCAGATGGAGCGGTAGAACGACCTTGCATTTCTACATTTGCGGCGATTCTCAACTCGTGTTTTTAAATTGTCAAATAACAATTTTTTATCATTATTTTTACTACACGTTTGGATCAAAGTCCCTTTCGTCAAAATCTCTAATTGTTGCCGATTATTTTAGTTCTAAATTAATTACTTAATCTAAAATGCTTTAATTTAAAACTTTTTATCGTAGAAGTTTACGAAAAAGAAAAAATTAAAAAGAAAATCTCTTCGAGAAAAATTTCTTTACGATTTACAGAAGTTAATCCAAAGAGGGTGATTCATCATGAAGGTCACTTCTTGAACATTCAGTTCGAAGTATCGAGAAGAGTCACACAAAGGTTGACGTCAGAAATTATGAAAATCTTTTTGACCGAAGTATTGGGTTACACTGGCATCGGCATTATCGATAAAGATGACAAATTCAACGCATCCGAGGTTTTCGAGAGGATGTCCGAGAAGCCGACGTACAACGAACACAAAATGTAAGATAAACAAACGACCGTAATTAATGCTACTTTATGCGATCCCGATTCTGGTCTCTTTTTGATTTCTTTACTTTTTAATTCTATCTACTCTTTTTATTTCTTGTATTACAAACATGATTACAATAGCTTTTTGATCATTTGCTTTTCAACGAGTTTATAAATAGTATTGAATAATAAACTTCTTCTAACATATTTACATAAGGTGGATGAAATTTATAATTTTGGATGGAATTTATAATTTATGTATATTCAATTCATAGGAATATCATCTCATACTATCTACGGTATTAGATTAACTAGATCGAAAACCTACTATTACGCCGACTGCAAATATGCTTTGCAACTTGTTTGCTAAGCGATCATATTTCATCTCAACAGCGCTTTCTCCGATAAATATTCAGGACATATTTACCAGTTATATTAAGTTTCTTGCGCGTGCTGTTTTTTGATCATTTAATAATATTTATTTCTATGCAACTTGAAATCAGAATAGTGTATTTGTCAACATATGAAATATTTCAATTGTTGAGATGTATGCAACCATTACGAGATGTAACGATTGTTAATAATATTTCTTTGACAGCAAACACATGTTACAATGTAACATATATAGTCAGTCATTAATGTTTGGCAGCCACAAGCAGAATAAAAAAGTCGCAAGTTTTCAAATTTAATGTCTTTTTTTTGTTGCAATTTATATAAATTTATTTATATAACAATTTAAGTAATAAATTTAATAAATTATTAGTGATGATATATTTTTGATAGATACATTCTTCCGTTAGATACATAAACGTTGTCAGAACATTGAATCGAATAGCTAAATAAACTCGCGTCATCTTAAAACTCAGCAGAGAAATATATGCGCGTTTGAATCGATTAACGTTACCTTTCCGATAACAGAGTTCCAGAAACGATGGTGAACATGGAAGTATGGATTCCGCCGCAGCAGGACACGTCGCCGCTGCTGAATAAATACAACGTGAAGGAATGTGGCTCGATAGCGCCACCGGGACACTTCGGCTGGTTCGTTCCGGAAGCGTTAGCCAGACCTGACGATAGCTGGCTAGTCTTCTCCAGATTAGAAACCGCCAACAGATTCGCCATTGACGAGGCGTATCTGCCGATTATCAAGAATTCCACGATAAATCCGGATACCAAAGATTACTACTGCCACGAAGCCTTTTGCCAGCACGGGATGTACGTCCCGGAACAATGTCAAAGTCAAGGGCAGCAGAGGACGTCGAAATGCGCGCTGCTGCTGGCCGAATATCCGGACGTCACGCTCTTCGTGAAAGAGCACATCGATCAGATGAAACTCTACGTCAAAGTGGCGTGGGTGGGTCCAAATCTTAGATACTTGACGAAGAACTTGACGAAGAACTTGAGGGAGGACATGCAATTAGTGCGAAACTCGTCAGCTTTCATCGAGAATAGGTACGGTTGATTTTGAAGAATATATAATTTTGTCGAAACAGTCGATATTAATGAATATAAAACGAGATGTTGCAAGTTTCATAAAAATTTCTTTCAGATCGCTGGTGATTTTGCACTACTCGCCCAGCAGTGTGATCCCGAACGAGAGGGAATTTACAACGATCGATTTTCCACGTTGCGGAACGCAAAAGAGTTCGATCAGCTGCGCCTACGAGTCGAACAGACTAACGAAGCTAGTGTGGGATAGGCTGGAGTTGATCGCGAAAATTGCTTTCCAGACAATTAGTCGCGCGAAGTTTAGCCGAGAGATGTACGAGAATTTGATCTCGCGACGCACGCGGGCAGCGAGTAACGTCTCGGACGAACAGATCGCCTGCGACTGGTTGAGAGAGAATCTGAATTATACCCTGACGGAATGGAAGCCCAACAACGACTACAAGAACACCTTATTTGTCGGCGGAATATTTCCCATGAGTGGCAACTCATACATGGCCAAATCGATCGTGATCGCCGCTAAGATGGCAAAAGAAGTTATCAACATTAACAACACTTTACTGAGAGATTACAACCTGACCCTGCTGGCCAATGACGGCCAATGTAAGTCTGATATGGTAATGAAGTCCTTTATCGACTACATCGTACACAATCATTATAAGAAGCTGGTCGGCGTATTGGGGCCGGCTTGCTCGGAAACTGTGGAGCCATTGGTCGGAGTGTCGAAGCACTACAAAACAGTGATTATCAGCTATAGCGCCGAGGGATCCAGTTTCGACGATCGCAGCAAATATCCGTACTTCTTCAGAACTATCGGTGAGAACAGGCAATACAAATACGTCTATCTGCGGCTCTTGCAGAGACTGGGCTGGCATCGAGTGGCCTCCTTGACGGAGGATGGACAAAAGTACACCGAGTATATATCATACATGCAGGACATGCTCAGAGATAACGGCATCGTCTTCGTGGCGAATGTCAAGTTTCCAAGAGAACGAGAAGTCGACGTGATGACGAATGTATGTGTAATTTATGAGAATTGTGCAATGTGATAGATAATATAAAGATTCATAGAAAAAAAAATTTAAATAAATGTTTAAAAATAACACGATACTCTTGTACAAATAGAAATAGCGAAATTTTCATACTTTTAATAACATTTATGCGAAGATGGATCCCCATAAACTGTAATAAATAATTTTTAATATAAATTTTCAGTATTTACAAGATTTGAAAGAAAAGCGAGCAAGAATTATTATCGCAGATGTGTATGGTGAGGTAGCTCGTCAGGTCATGTGCGAAGCATATAAATTGGAGATGACAGCTGTTCAGGTAATAATTATACATCGCTTCACACTCATTATTTACGAATAAATCGTAAAAATAAAATTAAAGGTAATTCAGTAATTTTAACGGTATAATTCTTTTTTGTCAAAGGGCTACGTCTGGTTTCTTCCGCTTTGGCTTCAGCAACAATGGTATGATACCGATTATTACAATCGAGAGGGCGAAAAAGTACCCTGTACCACGAGCGAGATGATAAAGGCCATAAACGGACATCTCGGTCTGTCACACGCGTACTTCGCTCGCGACGATGACATAATGCAGGAGGGAATCACAGTGCGCGAGTGGCGCGAGCGTTATGAGAACAGCTGCCGAACGCAGAATCATCAACCCTCTAATTATGCCGGCTACGCCTACGATGCTATGTGGACTTACGCTTACGCCATGGATCGACTTATCCGTGAGAATGAGAGCTACGTCTTCGATCTTCACAGCGATCACACGGTTAATCGTCTCACGACCATTATCGGCGAAACCGATTTTAACGGGGTTGGTTGAACAAATTTATCGAGTAACTTATTGCATGACGACGTAAAATTAAATATAAGATGATTTATATATACCATAACTCTCTAACAAATTTTCATCAAGAAATAATTCGGTTAAGATTTGTTGTCTGTTATTAAAATATCTTGCGATGATAGTGAGTCACCGAGTATAAACGATGCTTTACGATAGCTAATTATATATTTCTATATTTTTATTTTTTTAGGTATCCGGAAGAATACAATTTCTAGGAGGGCCATCGAGATATTCCGTTATTAATATCGTACAGTTTATCGATAATGAGACACGCATTGTTGGTAATTTTTACCCAAATATCTCGGAAGCCAAACACGAAGTAATCGGCGGTACATTGGATTTAAATACATCGGCTTTCGTTTGGTTGTCGGAGACTATGCCCGACGACGGTTCGGAGTCTCCGCCGAGATGCGTTTTAGCGGGATTGGCAGAGCTGCTGGATGTATCTTGCGAAGTAGCGATAGTGGTAGCTAATATTATCGGCTTTAGCCTCCTCGGAGCGATTCTAATCATTGGCTTTGTCATGATTAAGCGAAAGTACGTTCATTTTAATTGTTTTTTTTTATATTTATTATGTTTTAATAAACATACATGTAAAATGAAATAATATTCTTCAAGGTATTGTATTTATGCATTTTTAATTATAGTGTTTTGCTATTTTCTATAGATACGACGAAAAAGTACGGCAACACGAAAAGTATATGAAGTCGCTGGGTATCGATCTATCACAAACAGACACTTCTAGTTTGGACGTGTGGGAAATTCCTCGAGATAGAGTAGTAATTAATCGAAAACTCGGAGAGGGAGCCTTCGGTACCGTTTACGGTGGTGAAGCTTTCTTCCCTGATAAGGGCTGGCTAGCTGTCGCCGTGAAGACTTTAAAGGTCGGCAGTTCGACCGACGAGAAGCTTGATTTTTTGAGCGAGGTCGAGGTCATGAAGAGATTCGAACACAAGAACATAATCAAATTATTAGGTGTGTGCATAAAATGCGAACCCGTGTTAACCGTGATGGAATTTATGCTCTACGGCGACTTGAAGACCTATCTGTTGGCCAGAAGACATTTGGTCAACGATCGGAGCTATGAAGACTCCGACGAGATCTCGAATAAAAAATTAACCGCCATGACGTTGGACGTCGCTAGAGCGCTCAGTTATTTAGCGCAATTAAAATATGTTCACAGGTAAAATGGAAAATTTTCAAATTTACTAATCGCAACGTTAATATTAGGAATGCCATACTTATTACATTTTTTTTTTTTTCAGAGATGTCGCTTCTCGTAATTGTCTAGTGAACGCCCAGCGAGTGGTGAAACTCGGAGACTTCGGTATGACGAGACCAATGTATGAGAACGACTATTACAAATTTAATCGGAAGGGTAAGAGTATTGCGTTTTCGTTTTTACAACACTCTGATTCTATCATAGAATATATTGATAAATTTTTATTTTGCTCAGGCATGCTACCAGTAAGATGGATGTCGCCAGAATCGCTGGCACTAGGTATCTTTACGCCAGCATCCGATGTCTGGTCTTACGGCGTACTGCTCTACGAGATTGTTACATTCGGCAGTTTTCCTTTTCAAGGGATGAGCAACAATGAAGTACTCTCGCACGTGAAGGCTGGCAACTGTCTCACCGTGCCGAAGAAAGTAAAAATGCAGCTGTAAGTGGTTATCTCGATGTAGCTCGACGATTGTAGCATCTCTCTTTAACGATTTTTCTGTTATATTCTATATTTCTATATTTACAGTGAGAGTTTAATGTATTCCTGTTGGAACGTGGACCATACGAAGAGACCATCGGCGCCGGAGATTGTTGATTTTCTGGCGACGAATCCTCGCATCATCGCGCCGTGCTTGGATGTGCCTCTGTCGAGTGTGCAGCTGGAGCACACCGCGCAACTTGACATACAACTATCTGAGAATAATAGAAAATTTTCAATTTCGTGGCCATCGCAGCGTTCAGTCACGCAAACTCAAGAATCGAAATCCCCGAACTCGCCAACGCCGCTTCTATTGGACTTGAACGGTCAGGATGACGATCAGACCTTGGACTCTCTGCTCATTGGCATATCCTGCGAACAAGACAGTTCCAGCCCTCTGCTGGACTCTACAAGAGCCTCGATTTTGAAGCAAATGTGGCTCCAAGAGAATTCCAACGACAATCAGGCTCACAGGTACGTCAATCTTCAGCCAGGTATGCTAAAATTAGCCTGTGAGCCTGGCAGAAACGGTAGTGCTGGGAACATACAGATGGAGGAAAGAACGTCCATACTGTCCGAGAAGAAAAGCACGGATAACGTATCAGTACTCTGACATAAGTAGACGATTTTGTGAAGAAATTGGAACCTAGTCAGAGATGCCTCGAAGCATACAGTGTTCTATTAAAAAATATGTGTTTCGCGAAACCGAAAAGACGATCGACATCAATGTATCCTTCATCCAGCAGTTCTGTCGCCTTCTGCTCAATGCATCTTTAAGACTGATCCTCGAGATGCAAGGGACGCATCGTATCGTTCTTTATCCTTCGTTTTTTTTTTATTTCTTGTCGAGTAATAATTTGTTGGAGAAGAAGCTAGCGCATTTGAATAGATAAGGTCCGGTATTTTGCGAGTGGCGACGTTTGCGTAACCATGACATTTTTTTCTCGCTTGTTACACTTAAAAGATCAGTGAACAATTCTTCCCTGCTTTTTAATGTCCCTTTCGCGAATGCGACTACACATTTGTCGATCACATGTCACCACTGCGTTCTCGCCAACACATCACAGATTAATTAATGTTGTAAGATTAATCACCGGCTGGCTGCGTACTCGATCGACAGGTGCAATTATTTATTGATATATAACGAGTGGATTTCTTGCGAAAGATTTTTATATTGAATATGTTTCTCGTTAAGGGTCCACTTAATAGCATTCTTGTATAAAGTAGTGTCGCCAGATGACAGATAGCATACATCATATTTTGTATAAGTAAATTTACATAATATTTAACCCTTTCCGGCATCAATCGACAGTTCCTTGAGAATTGCTTCTTTTTATGTTCCTGCATTCTCGAATGAATGATAGATAGAACGTTGAAATGTACGTAAAATATATGAGCCCCTTATTTTTAAAGTGACGATTAAAGAATTTTTCGGATCTTGATTCACACACCGCTTTCGAAATAAGTGACTTGTATGTAAAATAGAGCGTGCCATTCATTAAGTAGCTAAGTAGCAAGTGCAAAGAATCATGCAATCAGTTACTATACTTGAGTATAATTTAAAGAATTGTTATTATAGAATTATAAAGTGTGCTGGAAAGGGTTAATTCTCAGCATCCGCTGTTCATTATGACTGAATAGCTGTAATTAAGAGAGTTCACCGAAAATGTTCGCGTAGAGCATCAAAGACTCCGATAGAAAAGTATTTTTAATTCTCGATTCCAATGCATAACTGTTTACGCACATTCGGCAACGTTGTGAGAAACGTGTTTTCAATTATACTATATTGTATGCGCAATATTATACTACGTTCTTTGCATCATGAAAGGCAGTATAGATAAAGCATCACTATCCGACAATCTTTCTAAGACTTATTTCATTATAGTTATAATTTTTTAATACGTATATTTGCAAAAGCTCAAATAAAAAAATAGACAAATAAAAATTTATGTAGAGATAAAAAATAAAGATATATATATAAAATATATATAAGATACCTATAAAAATAATGCAGGATGAGATAAAAAATAAGAAAATAATATTTATTTTGTTATTTAAATTTTTTTATACTTATAAAAAAAGAATAGCGGCTTTTTTCAAATGTAAATCGCTAGAGTTTCATAGCAACATTTATGTACTATATACATGTATATCATAAAGAAAGATATTAGATATTATATGCTAGCATCGCGCAAACATACATCACAATGATTAGAAAACTAGTTTTTATTATTGTGCGCGTAGAGATAAATTTTTTTACTATTCGTCTGATCGAGGAATAATACCTGCGAATGCGTCGCGATCGGATATATTCCTTTGACAGATATAGACTGTAGGCTCTTGTAAAAAGAATTTTTACATATGTTTGTACATATCGCGGCATATTACTAAGTCCTTCCTAGTAATTAACTTTATAAAAATAATCTCGGCGATTTTTTGCCAGATATATACGGCGATTACTCTTAGAGCACGTATGTAGAACCCTTGATTTTACTCGCTACCGATTATACCAGTGTTATTTATTGTCAAATTACATATATTGTAATTAAGCCCATGGCGAATGATATTCGCAATGTATGTTCCTTGAGCGCATACTTATTGTGCCTTTTGGAATTAAATAATGTTAAACAAGTGTATGTTTTCTTATTACTTATACACAACCTCATTGTATCTTTATATGTATATATATATATTTTTACAATAATTTAAATTTATTTCAAAATTGGAAATGTATGACATATATCATGTTACATACATATGTATATTTAACATTATTTTTTTTACAAATGTAAAACTATAGAAATATATATGCACATTATGAGACAAATATGCTTTTTCAGATTTGTCCTGTAATTATTATTCTATTTTTTATAATTATTATTCTATTGTTCTAATTGTTTATCATGGATTATTAATACGTTTTATAATTTTAGCTACGATTTTATAAATACAAAAGAAACATATGGAAGAGAAACTAAAAGAATTTATAAAGAATAAATATATATTCTACAAAATTAACATGTATAACTGTTATATTGCTCCTTTTACATGGCAACGCAAGCATCTTCTGTAACATGTGGGATAGCTTCATCCAGGCTAATGGATTTAAAAACCAAACAGAACAGTACAGTATTAATTTAGCTATAAAATATAACATTAAAAGCGATTTCTTCGACAAATTATATCGTTAATAAAATCACGTGATCAATTAAATTGAAAGAAAAGCAATGATGCATCTATTCCTTTTTCTATATTAATTAGTTTTCAGAATATCGTCAGCAGTTAAATGATTTCAACATTCATTTCAGAATCTTTACGTTTACGTTTCCTTCGATAGTTTGCGCCACCATAAACTATTGTTGCATTGATTTTGCAATACACCAAACGTTTAATGAGTTATACATTAAAGATATTTATAAAATATAAAATCATCTCATTTTTAGTCTAATGGTTTAATTAAATTTAAATCAAATATTTGTGAAGTAAGAGTTTACATGTCTTTTTAAATGTTAATCAAGCATTAATGTGTAACTTTTAAGTAATTATATTGCGATAACTATTGTTTCTACTCCCTCGGATATATATATATATATATATATATATATATATATATATATATATATATATATATATGTATGCGCCAGGCATTTCAGCCTCGCGCGTTATAATATCTCCATTCTCGGCCGTTTATTTAGCGGTAGGCTAAAACAAGAAAAGAAAAGCTCGCGACATCCGAGAAAGTGGTGGTGTACCCCGTAAGTCTACCCGGTGGTGGCTAAGTGGTGGTGTACCCCGGCTAAATTTTTCAGACTTATAATTATGCGTATAATCTTCTCTCATGAGTATATCAAACTTTCGTGATATATCTCAGTGAGTAAAAAGAACATATATAAAGGAACATAATTCTACTCACCGATACTGCAAATTTAGAACCGGTCGTGTCTCAGATCTGTAACAAAAGTATATCGTTTTGTGTGTTATCTAATTTAAATTAAATAAATTTAACAAATAAACATAAGAGTTTCTTTAATCAATTTCACCTGAAATTAATTTTTTAACGTAATTTATTAAAATGTGAAATCTACCTTTGAGCCGATCCTCCTTGGCCCGAACCGGATCCTCCGGTACTGCAGTCGGTAGATCCTCCCTTCACTCTACAACACAAAAGACAATTAAATAAACAATTAAATAAATAAATATATACATTTGAAATAATGTTTGTAACTATATATACGTAAATGTGTGTATAATTTATGAAATATAAATTTATATTAGAGAGAGAGGCGCATATTCATTAAATATAACTGAATGTATATTAAAATCACGACAAATATAGAGACTTATTATATGCATTCATTTATTACATATTAATATTTTATTTTATTCATTATTATATATCCAATTAATAATTACTCTCTCTATTTAATTCATTAAAGAAAAATAAAATTTATGATATAAAATATTTAGAGTATATTTAAAGTATATATGTATATATACTTATATATATTGTAAGAAAAACTAACATGGCAGATTGTTTCTAAAATAAACTGCTAAATTTTTTAGACTTATAATTATGCGTATAATCTTCTCTCATGAGAAAAATGTCAAAATATATAAAACTTTCATGATATATGTATCTCAGTGAATAAAAAGAACACATATAAAGGAACATAATAATATTAACCAAATATTAATAAAATATTAGTATACTATACTCAACTGTTATGCTTAACTTATATACTTCTTTGAGTCTCTTATAAAAATAAATAAAAGCACTTTCCGTTTTTTATTAGTGATTTATCATTGCTATATTTCTCTATAATCACATATTCTTTGAGAAATCTAGAGTTAATTTTTTCTTGAATAATAGAAATCTCTCTCTAATTTTTGTTTATTTCTCCTTATTTCATAACTATTTTGACTTTTTGACATTAAATATATTTTTAACTTTTAACTTTAAATCAAAATTTTATTAAAATAGAATCTACACAAAATCAATTAGATAATAAAGCACTGCTATATATTTATATCATTTAAAACTTAGTTTGAAAAAAATCAAAGAATCTGCGATGCATAAGAAAAAAGTCACGCCGTAAAATATAAACTTTATAACCAAAAAAAGATTATATTATTAAGAAAACATAAACAAAAGAAAACATTTCTAGATAACTAAAAAATAGTAACAAAACGAAAAAAAAAATTAAATATAAATATCAATATAAAACGTACTAACCTACCAAATGTAATAAAATCTTGAAATATATGTACGTTTTGCATCTGTATGTCCTTTTGTGATGTTCAAGAACGATTTTCGCAACTTGTGTAAATTATATCAGTCCACAGATGTCATATTAGAATCAAATTATCATTGATGTTTAATTGCACACTTATTAATCATGAACGACACTTTGTACGACACTCCCGATTCACAACTACTCGGCCGGAGAAAGGCGCGCGAAACGCGACAATTGCGACATCTTATCTTCAAAGATAATACCAAATTCAAAGTGACTATATGACTTCTCTCTTCCTCCACCATTCGTTCCCTTAGCGGCCGCGCAGCGCTATCGGCTTTTTGTTTCTATTTACATGCTTGCCCTGATTCGCGTCGCAGTCGACCATGCGCGCGAACATTAAGGGCGTATTTAATATCGGTTGATTTTTTTTGTGAATATGCATTATGCGTCTATGTAAATTTGCTAGATAGGCCCTTACGGTTATTATTAAAATTTTTTTTCACGTGCAATGGCCTTAAAATATCTAAGATATACATATACTCGTTTTGTTGGAATACTGAACTAAATAAGAACTCACCGAGCGAGTCTTTTGTCTTTTGTTTTGAATGCCTCACTTTTTTCACCGCGCAGTTGGTACACCTTACTGTAGAAGAAGAACTCGGAAGCCTCCATAGTGTTCGCGCGCGAAAGTTTTCGTCGGGATTGATTCGCGTGTATAAAGTATTGTACGATCCTATATTCGCGAGTAGTATTCGATCCTATGTCCGCGATCGCGTTCAAACGCGTGCTTTTATATTATTTAGTTCGAATTATTTGTATCTCGTTATTTATAATCGGCGTCTGTGTCGTACCGGCACCTCCCTCCCTCCCTCCCTCCCGCTGGCCCCCGCGGATTACTTCGCGAGACAGAAATACTGGCCGCGATCCGAAATTTATCGAGACGACTACTAATTACTGTCGCATATCTCGATTAATAAGAAAAATCCGTTCGACTCAATCACATGAACCACTACGAGCGAGTGAAAACGCAAAATGACGACGTATCCATAGATCGCTGCACAGGCGATGACGACACGTCGTTTTGCGTTTTCGCTCGCTCGTAGTGGTTTATGATTGAGTCAAACGGATTTCTCTTATTAATCGAGATATGCGACAATAATTAGTAATCGTCTCAATATATTTCGGATTCGTGGCCGGTATTTCTTTGTTTCGTGAAGTAGTCCGCGAGGGGAAGGGAGGGAGATGTATCGGTCGTATCGGTCGACGTTGCCCTTGGCCGCCATTTTCTCGTTCTCGTCGCGAATGTCGGGAGTGCCGCGCAAATGAAGGAACATCGCGTTCCATCGAGTGTGTATCGAGAGTGCCCTAACAGTAATTAGTGGCAAGTAATTAGATAGCGTTAATTAGTCGCGTGTTATTAATTTTTCATTTTTTCTCTTACTTAGTTCTCTATATATTTTCTCTATATAATTAATTAGTAATAAATATTTCTGCCTGCAACTTTATCTTCTAAGAAGACATATAATTTGATTGATGTAAACATATATGTATTATAGAAATGTTTGAATTGTTTTTTTTTATTGATTAAAGGTTTATGCATATCGAAGCAGAGTACGCAGACAGAATTGCAATGTTGAAAGAAGTATGAAAGATTCGATTACCTGAATTTAGGAAACAGTTTAATGAAAGAAAGCAAAGTAATTTCCCAAGATAAATCACTCATTCAAACTGCAATCTCAGCTGATGTATCTGTTTCCAAATCCGAAGAAATGCTACAAGAAAACAAGAAAGGTAAATAAAAGAGAAAGAAGAATAAAAAATGTATAATTGTAATACATTATTTTTTTCTTTTATATATATATATATATATATATATATATATATATGAATCTTATTATGTATATAAATATATGCGCAAAATAAATATTTAATGAATAGGAACAAATAATTTTTTGTTTCAGATTTATATGTTATTCAGTGTACTCAATATGGAAAAATATTCAATGAAAGGCATCAGTTTAGAAAACATTTTACCCACTGTGACTTTTACAAAGAGGATTTCAAATGTCAAGTCTGCAATAAAATATACAGGTAAAATTACACATAACAATGAAATATTATTTGCTATTTTGATAGCATATATTTATTATAAATATGTTTACAGACCTGAATCATCATTAGCTCGGCATCTGAGGCATCGTATATCAAGTGGGCCTTATGAGAAGTACTATACTTGTAACAAGTGTTCAAAATCATATGTTGGATATCCTGCTTTTCAAAGACACATACTTCTTCATGATTAATAAGTGTGCAATTAAACATCAATGATAATTGGTTTCTAATATGACGTCTGTGGACTGATACAATTTACACAAGTTGCGAAAATCGTTCTTGAACATCACAAAAAGACAGATGCAAAACAGATGCAACATACATATATTTCAAGATTTTATTATATTTGGTAAGTTTATACGTTTTATATTGATATTTATTTTTTTTATTCGTTTTAGTATTTTTTAGTTATTTAGAAATGTTTTCTTTTGTTTGTTTTTTTAGTAATATAATCTTTTTTTGTCAAAAAGTCAAAATAGTTATGAAATAAGGAGAAATAAACAAAAATTAGAGAGATATTTCTGTTATTCAAGAAAAAATTGATCTTAGATTTCTCAAAGAATATACGATTAAAGAGAAATATAGCAATGATAAATCACTAATAAAAAAGTGCGGAAAGTGCTTTTATCTATATTTATTTTTATTTTTATAAGAGATTCAAAAAAGTATATAAGTTGAGCATAACAGTTGATATTTAGTTAATATTACTATTTATATGTGTTTATATGTGTTTATATGCCTTTATATGTGTTTTTTTTATCACTGATATATCATGAAAGTTTTATATACTTTGACATTTTTCTTATGAGAGAAGATTATACACATAATTATAAATCTGAAAAATTTAGCAGTTTATTTTAGAAACAATCTGCCATGTTAGTTTTTCTTTCAATATATATAAGTATATATAGCAGTGCTTTATTATTTAATTGATTTTGTGCAGATTTTATTTTAATAAAATTTTGATTTAAAGTTAAAAGTTAAAAATATATTTAATGTCAAAAAGTCAAAATAGTTATGAAATAAGGAGAAATAAACAAAAATTAGAGAGAGATTTTTGTTATTCAAGAAAAAATTGTCTTTAGATTTTTCAAAGAATATGCAATTAAAGAGAAATATAGCAAATCACTAGTAAATCACTAGTAAAAAAGTGCGGAAAGTGCTTTTTTATCTATATTTATTTTTATTTTTATAAGTGATTCAAAAAAGTATATAAGTTGAGCATAACAGTTGATATTTAGTTAATATTACTATTTATATGTGTTTATATGTGTTTATATACCTTTATATGTGTTTTTTTTTATCACTGATATATCACGAAAGTTTTATATACTTTGACATTTTTCTCATGAGAGAAGATTATACGCATAATTATAAATCTGAAAAATTTAGCGGTTTATTTTAGAAACAATCTGCCATGTTAGTTTTTTTTTCAATATATATAAGTATATATAGCAGTGCTTTATTATTTAATTGATTTTGTGCAGATTCTATTTTAGTAAAATTTTGATTTAAAGTTAAAAGTTAAAAATATATTTAATGTCAGAAAGTCAAAATAGTTATGAAATAAAGAGAAATAAACAAAAATTAGAGAGAGAGATTTTTGTTATTCAAGAAATAATTGACTTTAGATTTCTCAAAGAATATGGGATTAAAGAGAAATATAGCAATGATAAATCACTAATAAAAAACGGAAAGTGCTTTTATTTATATTTATTTTTATTTTTATAAGAGACTCAGAAAAGTATATAAGTTAAGCATAACAGTTGAGTATAGTTTACTAATATTTTATTAATATTTAGTTAATATTATTATGTTTCTTTACATGTGTTCTTTTTATTCACCGAGATATATCATGAAAGTTTTATATACTTTGACATTTTTCTCATGAGAGAAGATTATACGCACAATTATAAGTCTGAAAAATTTAACGGATTATTTTAGAAACAATCTGCCATGTTAGTTTTTATTTCAATATATATAAGTATATATACTTATATACTGGGTGTCCCAAAAGATACAGTCATAAATTTAAGGGCTTGTTAATTATGTTTTTGTGAATCAAAAATGTCAAACTTATGTTCAATTATCAACTGTTACTGAGTTATTGATTAATATGTTTAATATATATTTTAATGAATATGTGCCTCTCTAATATAAATATATATTTCGTAAATTATACACACATTTACGTATATACAGCTTCAAACATTATTTCAAATGTATATATTTATTTATGTAATTATTTTATGTCTTTTATGTTGTAGGGAGAAGGGAGAATCTACCGACTGCAGTACCGGAGGATCCGGTTCGGGCCAAGTAGGATTGGCTCAAAGGTAAATTTCACATTTTAATTTCTTAGTATCTATATATGTATATAAAACATTTAGTAATTTTTATAATTTAATATATGAATTCTATACAATACTTCTTTCAAGTAATAGAATATTATGATCGAGTATACTAATAATTTAATGACATCGTGGTTTGTTACTTATTTATTTATTGTAATTTTTTTGCTAAAATATAATTGATATTTCTTGATTTTTAATAATTAATTTGTTTTTCACAAAAATAATTTACAATTCTTAGTTTTTACTTAAAAAAATTATCATTTAAAATCAAAATTTTAAAATTATTTATAATGTTTTTATTCCAGCCATAAGTTTTATTTGATATTTTTTTGCAATCTTTACAAATATCAATCTATTTTGATTATTATAAAGAAACTCTTATGTCTATTTGTTAAATTTATTTAATTTAAATTAGATAAAACAAAACGATATACTTTTGTTACAGATCTGAGACACGACCGGTTCTAAATTTGCAGTATCGGTGAGTAGAATTATGTTCCTTTATATGTGTTCTTTTTATTCACTGAGATATATCACGAAAGTTTGATATACTTGACATTTTACTCGTGAGAGATTATACGCATAATTATAAGTCTGAAAAATTTAGCGGCTTATTTTAGAAACAATCTGCCATGTTAGTTTTTCTTTCAATATATATAAGTATATATAGCAGTGCTTTATTATTTAATTGATTTTGTGCAGATTTTATTTTAATAAAATTTTGATTTAAAGTTAAAAGTTAAAAATATATTTAATGTCAAAAAGTCAAAATAGTTATGAAATAAAGAGAAATAAACAAAAATTAGAGAGAGATTTTTGTTATTCAAGAAAAAATTGTCTTTAGATTTTTCAAAGAATATGCAATTAAAGAGAAATATAGCAATGATAAATCACTAGTAAAAAAGTGCGGAAAGTGCTTTTTTACCTATATTTATTTTTATTTTTATAAGAGATTCAAAAAAGTATATAAGTTGAGCATAACAGTTGATATTTAGTTAATATTACTATTTATATGTGTTTATATGTGTTTATATACCTTTATATGTGTTTTTTTTATCACTGATATATCATGAAAGTTTTATAAGTTCTATACTTTGACATTTTTCTCAAGAGAGAAGATTATACGCATAATTATAAATCTGAAAAATTTAGCGGTTTATTTTAGAAACAATCTGCCATGTTAGTTTTTTTTTCAATATATGTATATAAGTATATATATGTATATACTAGGTGTCCCAAAAGGTATAGTCATAAATTTAAGGGCTTGTTAATTATGTTTTTGTGAGTAAAAAATGTCAATAAACTTATGTTCAATTATCAACTGTTACTGAGTTATTGATAAATTCATTTATTTCTTTAGACTTACAAATTTTCGAAATTAACATTAAATTAACACGTTTAAAATGCAATAAACATTAAAGTGATTGTTCAAAATGATTTTCTTGATCCCATATACACATTTCACAACGGCGAATCATGGAATTTTTTACATTGAGCCATAACTTAATTGATCCATAACTTAATTGATCCATAACTCAGTAACAGTTGATAATCGAACATAAGCTTATTGACATTTTTGACTCACAAAATCATTATTAACAAGTTCTTAAATTTATGACTATACCTTTTGGGACACCCTGTATACATATATAATATATTTTTACATATTTTGATGATTTATCAATGTTTGATACACGCACATACACACAGTACATTTAATAATATACATATAATATAATATTATTTATTTAAAAAAAAAACAAACAAAAAGCTTCCAATAAAGGTGAGGGCTAAACTTTATACAATTAATTATTTAATAACTCTACTTGAAAATGTTTATTAAGAATTATTCCGCGACACAAGCGGTCCTTCGCTTTTTCGCACAACGAGCAGTCCTTCACTCAACTCTGTTTCGATTTCGCAGTCCTTCGCTAATCTATTAATCTCTCGTAAGATCACCTTCTGAAGGTCACCTTTTAAAATTACTCGTGAACTATAAGGCGAAATACTTGGTTTCATTATGTTTCGATTTATTAAATCATCTACGATTTTTTGGAGCTCGTCTTTCTCACTAACCGACATACGTCTCGGAGCATATCTAAATAAAGAATTGTCTTTGAAGTATACTTGTACGTTATGGTTATCTTCTACTTTTTCAATTTTTAAATTTTCTACTTCCTCGAAAACATTTAACAATTTACATTTATCTTGCATACTCAAATCTTTATCTAAATTTTCAACGATAATATCACATTGTTTTTTAGATTCTACGACGTTTATAGTCAAAATATCATGCGCTATTCTATTAAAATCATCTATAAGTTCAAATACGAAATTATTTTTATAATATATCAACCTGAGATTGGAGTTATTTATAAATTCGCGACCAATTATTATATCGTTGCGCATAGTTTTATCATCTACTACTAAAAGAGTAATGTCGAACCAAACATCTTTTATGCAATCTAGAGTTATTTGATCATAAATTTTTCCATAAATCAATATCGGAGAATCGTTAATGCCTTTATAACTACTTTCCTTTTTAACCTTAAGCAATTCTCTATTTCTGAAAAATTTTTCGTACACTGACTTTTTTATTAGATTGATTGGACTATTAAAGCGCAAATTTATATTTTTTCGTTATTCGCTCTACGAATTTGAATACAAGACTTAGCTTCGGAATTCGAGCCGATCTGCAGAACGTCTTCGGCATGATGTAGCGCAGCTAGCGGTTCCATTGTTGAGGAAGATGCTGCCTGTTCCTCCGGATTTAAGGTAGCGATCTGCTTAGTCTCCTTTCTCGGGCATGTAGTGCTGAGATGGTCCGTCTGTCCGCACTTAAAACAGGTTGCCTTCGCTATTCGGCAGTCCTTGGAGAGATGTCCGGGTTTCTTGCACGTAAAGCAAGTCTTTTCGGCATCCGCAGAGTTACTCGTACTATTCGGCTTCTTTATGGCGTGTTTAGGCAATTCTCCTCTCCGAGTGATATTATCTTCAGTGATTCGGCGCACATGGTCAATAAAATCAGGAACGTTGTCGAGTAATACCAGTCGTTTAATTAACAAGTCTTCGGAGATGAAGAAATCTTTTACACCATCGGCTAAGAGCTCTATTTTTTCTCGTTCTGAAAGAGATAGCACTTGCATTAGGTTTAACTCAGGGTTGTGCCCTGAGATTTCAAAATTACGTCTACATGAATTGTTTACGTATTGTCTACATGATACTTACATGTACTTTTTTCATGTAGACAATGTAAATTATGTGTTTTTTTTATAAATTATATGTTATTAGAATGCAAAAAAGAGTGATTATATTATAAAATAGTTAATATATCTGCATATGTGATTTTAATATCAATTAAGAAGATATTTATAATGTTAAGAATTGAGAAGTTATGTGTTAGGTTTAAATAAAAGTAACATTTTGTTTGTTAATTTAATTTATATTTTTTATTACGTTCACACAAAAAGTTTATATAAAGTGTAATTCATAAAAGTATATGTTATACATATATTATTATAGTTCATAAACAAGTTGTTAAAATATAAAAAAAAAACATTAATGATATTATTTTTAAAACAAATATACTCATTGCAAGAAGTTTAATACAAATAATTTTATTTAACTTGTACATAAATAATTGTGTAATTCTTTTATATGATTACGCCGTTTTCTTATAATTATATTTATAGTTTTTATATTCAGTATAAATATCCTTTCTCTCAGTCTTTTTCTCTTATTACAAGATCCTTAATTTTATAAAATATAATATATGTTAAACATAACAGATTTTATAAAGTAATATATGTTTTAAACATAACAGATTTTGACAGATTTGAAACATAAAAAAACTTAAACTTATATTCTGTCTTTAAATTATATAAATTTATTAAGAGAAGAAATAGACTTATCTATAAAATTAATATTTGTTAAACACAACAAATTTTAGAATATTGTTATAATGTTTATGTTAAGTTAAACGTAATATGTTAAACACAACAAATTTTAGAACTCAAACTTATTCTGTCTTTAAATTATATAAACTTATTAATAGACTAAGTTTATTAATCTATAATCTATAAAATTAATATATGACTTAATAATCATTGGAAATATTTGAATCATGAAGTTTGTGAGTGTAATATACATATATGTTTTACAGTTTTTTGGGTCGTTCAAAATCCAAACGATTCCGTATGGGCGAATGCACAAAAGACCAGTTTGAAAATACTTGTTCAATTTGAGCTGATGACGCAGGTATTCTTTCTAATTTCAATGCCAAAAAGGATAAATTTGGATGATGAATTTTTGCCATATTCGAGAAAAGTATTGGATCTTTAATGAGCTTATCGAACAAAGTTTTAAAAATCTTATTCTTCGTTTGAAATTTATAAAGGTCAAATACTCCTTTTGCATCAAGAATATCTAAAAGGAAGGTCTGTATTCTTTGCAATTCTTCAGCTGACAAAGTTTCATTTGCATCATTATGGTACTTTGGATGCAAATAATATGCAACAAGTATGTAAATATTAAATGCAATTTTTTTCGATTTTCTAACATAGGTTGAAAGTTGCAAAATTTCTTTAGAAAGTGAATAGTTAACCAAAGATATTTCTCACGAATTCAATACGTTTAGGTACAGTTAATTGTTTGAATTTAGTGCATTTAAATAATGGATGTTGCTTATTTTTACACGCCGTGCAATTATTCGTTACGTCAACTACGAATGTTTTATTAGATATTCCTTTTTTGAAGGGGGTAAAAATTTGTCATCGTCTCGTTTGGATGTTTCTCGGACGCGCTTAGATACACGAACTGCGGTTCTATACAGAAATTCATATAGATCGTCGATTTTTGGGAACTCGCGTCTCGATCCAAAGTTTCTTCCCATTTTTCAGCCGTATTCTTTGGTAATTTATTCTCGAGTAAATTTACGAGTATCTCGGACCCTACGTTAATTCCCAGCGCGGTCAAAGATGCGACATGCTGCTGTGCGTCGTCGGCAAGCTTAGACAGACCGTTTCCCTTTCTAAAACGGGCAAGTTTAAGAGCAACGAAAGATGGCGTGAAATTAAAATCCGTTTTACTTCGTAAGAACGTTTCAACATACATAATTAAATATATGTATATATATATTTTACATTACATAATTAAATATATGTATATATATATTTTACATTACATAATTAAAGCAATGAAACATTTAATTGGCATTTCAAAGAACATTACTATATATTTTCACGTCCATTTAACTAAATAGAATCTCTATAATATAAATAATAATAAAACTAGCTTTTTTTTTTTAAACAGTAATAAGTATTATAATATTTATGTATTTATCAGGAAATTTAAATATTTAAATTTTATAATTTTAATATTTCTATATATGTATCTTGAATTTTATAATTGAATCATCAATTACATATATTATTGAAATGTTAACTTCAACCATAAGATCCCTTTTAATTGTATTTTCCATTTCGTTTTTAAAACAGAATGCAAGCAAGTATAAATAAAACAAATAGATTTGATCATTTGTTTCTTTTTCATATATCATTTGTACTTTTTGATGCTGAGATGCTGAGATTATCAAATATTGCGTTTTAAGAGCATTGCTTGAAATTGAAATTGGTACATTTTTTGAAAAGTTTCGACCACAATCAATATGATGCAAGCGCTCATTTAAAATTTCGAGAGAAAAAAAACGTTCTTTAGTGATAAAAATATTTAAAATTTTTGCAATCTCATATCTACATATCCCTTCAAAAATGTCATGCATGATATCAACAGTTGCGTTTTCTATAATATGAAAGTTTGGAATTTAGTTAAAAATACACTCAGCTTTAACGCCAGTAGAGTAATCCTTACAGTGTTTTATATAATTTTCAACAGTTCGTAACATGTGAGGGTTTTCTTTAATTTGACTTTGTGTTTCGGTTTTGTCCGCTGTACATACTCTGTACCAGTTTTGTGAGTTGAAGCTGGTCACAAAGCCGCAAATATCGTTTATCGCTAGGTTATCACCAACAATTGCTAGTAATGAGAAATATATCGTTCGTTCCTGCCCATCTACATTCACAGACAATCCATTTTTTGAAAGGTCGGTGATTTGGTCAATCATATTGCGAAATACTTTTATATTACCGGCAAATTTGTGATCATTTGAGTTATGGAGTTGTGCAAGAAAAATATTTTCCAGCATGCTGCTATATTCATATGGGATACATGCTAATGAGAAATAGACGGCACTGAGTTTATGTATGTTAGCATGAGAACCGAGAGGATTGTTGATCTCAACACCGTCAAAATACAATAATAACGGAAATACGGATTTTCCCTCAAATTTCGACTCAATATTCTTCCACAATTCACTTTGAAGATTTGAAATTATTGCTTCACTACGCTTGCATTCTTGAATGTGTACTAAAGTTGTAGATAAAACATTTGGCAGTTCGAGAAATTTTTTCAGGACCATTTTTATAGATATAACTTGAATTTCTGTATTTGATATGACAGCTTCGCGTTTTCCTGCAGCTAAACGAGAACTTAACGATGCAAAAATGTTGATCAATTGTGGTTTAATAAGTACACCCGAACTTTCAAAATATTTTAAGCTCCAATGATCAGTTTTGAAATGATCGAACCCGTGCTGCATTATAGTTAACATTCTGGTGAGATCCGATAGTGACTGTTTGGGGTCTGTAGAATTACATTTCTGCTGCAAAATCAGTATGAGGGTCTGATTATACAAATTGTTCAAGTTACCAATTAAACTGGAAATGAACGATCGTGGAAGAATTGACACCGAGTAGAGTTGAGAAACGAACGATGAGATTTCTTTTTGCACTATGGACTCGAAATTTTTGGTATTTGAAACTGATGGTTCGTTAAAGGAACATCCAGCTTGTGGAGATTCAATAGTTGAACTGGTAAAGACAGGATTAGGATCAATCAAACTTTCTAATTCCGGAAAATTAGGAGAATTATCAATGTCAGAATTTCTATTTTCAATTTCTGTTCGGTCAAATGACACACAATGCTTTAATGATAAATGTCTTTTATAAGTATAAAAATTGTTAAAAGTTCTCGAACACCCTTCTTGATGACATTCGCAAACTGATAACATCATTGCTTTGTGCTGTATTTTGACGTGGATAACGAAAGAAGTTTCTGAATCAAATCTTTTATCACAAAAAGGGCACACAATCATTTTTCTGCTTGTTTTATCTTCACAAAATTCAAATGAACGAAATATTTTTTTAGTTTTTTTTTAGTTTTTTCAGTTTTTTTTAACGAAATAAATTTCTTGTACGATAAAATGAAATAAAAGAAAAAAATGTCGCTTTTCCAGACAAAATAAAATCTATTTTTTTAACGAAAGAAATGAACTTGTACGACAAAATAAAATAAAAGAAAAAAAATGTCGCTTTTCCAGACAAAATAAAATCTATTTTTTTAACGAAAGAAATGAACTTGTACGACAAAATAAAATAAAAGAAAAAAATGTCGCTTTTCCAGACAACAAAATAAAATCTGAAAATGAAGTCTAAAAAAATATTTTGTCGTGTATGATTAACTACGCGTTTATATTTCCGACTGTTGTTATGTCGGAGATAGTTTCGGTTACATACGGCGTCATTTTATCTACATTGCTTGCGTAACCATACAGTACTCGTTGAATCAGAAACCATAAATGGGCGCTTTCGAGTGGATATTCCACATCGAGCGCATGAAAAATTTTGAAGCATAGATCGATTGCCTCTAACGCTGAGGGTACCTTATATATGGTGGTATCAACTGCTATAAACAAATCACTAACTTCAGAAATTGTTGGACCGACAGCGATAATATATGGCTGCAAGGTCATACCAAGATTCGCCGCTACCGTTCTTCGGTTTTCTTGGATTTTTGTGATGTCAGCTAATAACTGCGGAAAATTATACAATGCTAGAAAACAGCGTCAAAAATCGTCAAAAAATCGTATCGGATTTTGATTATCATGATACTTACTGTTGTTTGAATTACCAGGCTATCCTTGCTCTCAGATATTGAAGGTTTCCATTGCTTTTTTTTTTTAGGTGAATGCGACCTTTCGGTAGAAGCAAGTGGGGTAGCAGTCTTAACTGCTACCCCAGAACGATTCTGCTATCTGTGCAATCAGATGAAATGAATTGAAGAGAAGTGAAAATAGTATATATACATATATATAGTGTTCTTTTACAGAAAAAGATGCTTACTGTCGTTCAATTCTTCGTGTTGAAGCAATTCTAATAGAGATTGCGCATTGTGGTCATCTTTTTTTGGTGGGCGAATTACCAAGATCTTTGCAAAAAAAGTTTTCCAACTTTCTAGCGTTAGTTTTAACGCTGGCAGATTCAGAAATGCGTAGTCCTCCTCAATTAGCGTGTGTGCATTTGGATGTTTTAGGATGGGCCAACGTTCAAAAATTTCGCACACTCAAACCCCGGTCCGATTTTATGATTTTGTGCCGATAGTCAGCAGTAAGTTTCCATTTGCTAACGACGATTTCCCACGGCGTGGAATGGCTTTTGAGCCATCCTTCAGCTTCACGAATAGTTTCTGTAGGGTCATGAAGAAATTAGAATGCAAAGATTTAATCCATTTGAGGTAGAATAGAATTTTAAGTGTATATATTTGAAAAAAAAACTGCCTGGTACCTTCATCGGAGGATAGATCGGAAGATTCGGTTGTCTGAAAATTTGTAATTTCCGCCAGTGGATTACCCACGCGAATGCGTTTCAGTTGACGTACTTTATTTCGGTATTTGTCCACCAATTTTCCGCGAGAAATTACAGATTTTCCAACGCGAGATAACTTTTTAGGAATCGCGGGATATAATACGTGGGAACAGCTTCGGTAAGAAAATCTTTTACTATCGCCTCTGCTAGATGTTGGAAATCTTCGTTCGTCAAGCTAAAAAAATAACGAAAATGAAGACCGATATAATATATGTATAAGTATATTTGAAAATACAAATTTTAACGTGTATAAAAAAAAGCGAAATAAATTACTGGCATGCTTCATTCATCATTTCTGTTAGAATGATCTCAACGATGAGGTTCCGTGATTTGCGGGTCAAAGATTTCGATGCTTTGTAAGATTCTACTATTGCTTCTCCCTGTACATTTGTATTAAGAATCGCTTTGACAGATACATTCTTCGTTCTTAAAGCGTATGATAATTTTCCGGTAAAGGCGTTCTCTCTTTTTAAAACGTAATTGTCGTCAGATGAACTTTGTATAGAAGAGAGAGAACTTTGTACTGAGCAATTTTCTGATGTCTCTGCCTCAGAATCCATAGCCTCGACCTGTTCAGTATAATAAACGATAAATGTTGCTAAATAATTGAAGTTATTATTCGAAATTGAAAAGATTCTCCATATCTATTCATATTTATGCATACTAACAGGCATTTTCTTTTGCGCGTACGCCAGCGTCCATTTTTTCAAAAACTCGATTCTTAACCCGATAGGTGGAATCATTTCTTTTATGAGTTCCGGGGTAAGATCAGACAGATTGTTATCACTAATCTGATTTTCTGAAAAAAATTGCAGTAATATTTTACGTGATTACCTTGAGTAGCAACCGAAATTGGAATGAAGAGCGAAATCGAACAAAAATTTTGTTCACGAAATCAAATCTTTAGTTCAATGAAATATAGTTTTGTTCAAGAAACAAAGCTTTTCAAATGTTTGCAAAATATTTTGTCAACGTTTTACACTCATTTTGTCAAATCAATTAAATCTTTTGTCATCTTTTAGAATACAACAATCGAATTTTTATAAGAGAATGTATAAGAACACGTAAGGATAAAATAGTAAAATCGAAACTATTTTTCTTAAATGTACTTCCATTGCTATATGGATATCTGTGATGTATGCCTACCGATAGACACCGTATATAGATATACCTCCACGCGTTGAAACACGTAAAGAATCTTGGGATCGCTTACAAAGTGCCGCGCTGTGCACGTCAGTACCGGCAACCCCTCTTTGTATTGGACCGATGCTTATATGTACATATATAAATATATTCGGACACAAAGAACCGGCGATTACGCTGTATACGCATACGTACAAAAATTTTTTCATTTTTTTGTACATTTTTTACGAACATTTTTGTACCCGTACATCACGGAAAATATTTTATGAAAATAAAAAATAGCGATCAAAACGTTATTGGAATCACAATAAATAATGATAAAATCTCGCGGTTTTGTCGGTAAATTATTTTTACATGGTCAATTGTCGCATAAGAAAATGCGTTAACAACTTATATTGCACAATTAAAAACGTACAGTTGCCATTTCGAAACAAACAAAGCGTCATGTGTTAAGTAAACCTTGCAAATGACGATAGTGAATAATTTTTTAAAAGGAATACATATCTTCTAATATCTTGATAATGCTTGATTCGACCGAATCTTTCAGGCCCCAACTGCGGATAGTACCGGCCATAATGTTTATTCTTCACACTTAAGTTTCACAATTGGCGATTAACTTGAAACGAAATCACAAAACTATATAAAAGGCACAGTACCAAAAACGCACGTTCCTTCTACGGCGGACAACGTGAAACAAATGATGCCAGAAACGGGCCTCGGTAGCATACGCACACAAGCGCGAACGCATACATGTGCTGCGCAGTACGAATCGAAATTCGACTAAATTTTAACCGTTGAATCGAACTTTCGCTTAGTCAAGAGAAACAGACCAAATTTATAAATCCATCGCCGAGTTTCGGTCAATGATTTTGTTCATCCGATGGAATAAAACTTATGGTTATTGTTTCAAATTAGTTGAACGGAATAAATATTGCACAATGGAACCAACAAAAATATTATCGATCAACCAGTATCATCGTAGAATGAACAAAATCGCTGGTCAAAACTTGCTGATCGATTTATTCATTTACTGTGTTTACTTCGACTAAATAAAACTTGTATTTCATCGTTTTAATTTAGTTGAATTACTATACGCGCAAAATAGTTGACTCAACACGATGATGAAGTAATTTTCAATAACATACTTCAGTTGCCTATTGAGCAAAATAACGTGTATATTTAACTAAATCATATATCAAACAACTCAGTATTTGGTCAGCCTAAAAACGTCTACCAACAATTAATTTATTTTATTTTCGATCACACTTAGTCTATCTATCAAAACGATTTTGAACATATGCAAAACTTTTTGTTACTTTAAGAGAATGAATTTGAGAAACTCAGCTGTTTGAATGAACAATTTTTTTGTATCTTCCTAAATCGTTTAGTTGAAGATACGCAATTTTTTAGCCATCACGAAATTGTTTAGTCTTCTCGATATTTGGAAATCAAATGAATATATTGATATGGCAACTAAATATTTAAATATATATATATAAATGGTAGTAGTATTTCGAACAAAATAATTTAATCGAGCATTTTTCATGCAATAAATCTGTATCACTTGGTTGAATTAACTGTTGCTTATTCAGTGGAACTAAACAACTGTTAAATTCACCAAATTTTTCGGCAACTAAACGAATTTAGTTCGTATAGCAAATTTTTTTTTTCAGTGATGGTTCTTGGTATCTGGTTCTTGGTATCTATGGTTCTTGGTATCTATGGTTCTTGGTATCTATGGTTCTTGGTATCTATGGTTCTTGGTATCTATGGTTCTTGGTATCTATGGTTCTTGGTATCTATGGTTCTTGGTATCTATGGTTCTTGGTATCTATGGTTTTTTGTATTTATGGTTTTTTGTATCTATGGTTTTTTGTATCTATGGTTCTTGGTATCTATATGGTTCTTAGTATCTATGGTTCTTGGTATCGGCACAGTAGGCGCGAATGATCTATTTGCGATCAGGTATGATCTATCGATGAGCGTGGGTGGACGGTGGACACACGATCCAAAGATCGGCGTTCTAAATCCCGACACCGGTAACAGGAGGGCATTCTGATTCATTTGAGCTAGCAGAGCGACGTATTAACGACAGTGGCGATTGGCGGCGCCGCCGCGATTGTGCTATAACTTTACACACTTTGCAGCATCATAGATAGTGAGCGTTCTCAAGCGCGCTATAGTTCGCTCGGTTAAGTGGCGGGTCCGTTGTGGCTCCTTCCATTGTGCGTCCGCCCGATTGTTTCTATTCAGACATC
The DNA here is from genome assembly GCA_963971435.1 of Lasius platythorax. Lineage (NCBI taxonomy): Eukaryota > Metazoa > Arthropoda > Insecta > Hymenoptera > Formicidae > Lasius > Lasius platythorax. The sequence continues at coordinate 8,662,892 of OZ020541.1, forward strand.
CGTTAACGGCGCGTATCCTGGCGTGCTCCTAATTGCACCCCGCGCGCGCATATTCGCGCGAGACTCCGAAAAGTGTCGAGAATTCATTCTTTGTGTTTTATTTGCGATCTTTGACATGCAGGAAAATACACGAAAAATTTTCGAAATTCTCTACCAACAACAAATGATTATTCTATACGAAGAATATAAATATTTCATAAATATGGATTTAATTTGATTAGATATAATAGTAATATTTTATTATAAAAATAAGATATTTCTAATATTTCCGATATAATCTATATTTTTGATTCGGAAAATACATCCAGTATATACGTATATACGATGGTAATATATACTATACATATATCTATACGCTGATTGATTTTAAAGAATTCTGGTTCTTTCTAAAACAGTTTTCATATAATTCTGAGCATATTCATGCATTTTTTAAAGAATTCTGATTATAAGTATTATTTAAAAATTGTTTAGATATTTTTTTGATGCGGAAAATATATCTATATTATACGATGGTAAGACACTGATTAATTTTAAAGAATTCTGTTTTAACACATTTCTCGTCTAGTGCTGAACTTATCCATTTATGAATTTGCATTGTTTATGCATTTTATAAAGAGTTCTAATTATAAGCATTATTTGTTTAAAATATTGTTTAAATGAATTTTTTGAATTTTTAATTCTTAAACAAGAATAGAAATTTTCAAAAATTTTCTGAAGTAATTTTCAGAAATCGAACTCTCTTCAAAGATTTGAAAAGCTTCCCAAAAATTCTAATAATTATTCTTAAGATTCGTTTCGTCAAAACCGAAACTGAAAGAGTTGTTGCAAATTTCGGACGAACAATGATCAGGGTGACCATATTGTACATATGTATAAGAGAAGCTTAATAATACATGTCTTTTTGTTTTGTTTTGTTTTGCCTGGTGCGGGATGGGAAAATGCCTTATGCATACCCCGGGGCCGACCCCGTGGTTATGTCGGACTCGTACCGACTAAAAACCCACCCCTACGAGGACTTTATTTCTCTGGTTGTATAACCGAGAGACCTTGGGAAACGCTTGCGCGCCTTACTTCCAAAATCCTCAGCACAGCATGCGCTTTTGCGCCCTCCTCCGTAATCCTGCCTCCTTTCTATCCCCTTTTCCCCCGACTGCACTCCCGTCACAACCTCCGTTCCATAATCCCCCCAAAGTTGTTTAAGTGTGGTATGTTGTGAGTGTTATATGTGTTACTTGTGATGTGCCCCCCCCCCCCTCTCCCCCCTTATCAACAATTCCCGAATTTTTTTTTTTTTTTGACGCTGTGGAAACCTCCAAGAGGTACCCTTGCCCTCGGGTAGAAAGCAAGGGTTATGTGGGATTCCTTCTCCTCATCCCAGGGAGAACCGAGGTTTTCCCTGTGATGGGGCACAGAAGGGGACCGCACTAAAACCACAGCGAGTGTCCTTCTCGGGCGTTTAGGTAGGGAGCGTGGAGGATGCTGGAAGCCCATGCCGACTCAACGCCCCCATTTCCCGAACCCTTCACCCTCTTTTTAATAATACATATATAATAACATATTCTTTTATAATTATAAGAAAATGTAATCTATATTTAAATAGGAAGCGGATTGAATCCGTCACAGCTGATAATTAGGGTGTCTATTTTTAAAATAGTATTTTAAAAGTCTCGAATATCTTTTAAATGGCGTGTGACGAGTCGAGAAAGTCCAATCTGCGATAGAGGATCGTTTCGATCTACCCATTGGATTTCGCGATTGCCTATCTCGATCATTCTTCCGGCGTCCAGCGTTTCGTGCGTTCCAGTGTTTGTCGTGAGACGTTGTTCTCCAAACACGTGTTTCGCGTAATTCGCTCATCTGTGATGAATGTTTCATTCATCATCTAAAGCATCGAGAGGAGCGTCGAGGAATCGCTGGGACGAACTAAGATACAGGTAATCTCGCTTTACGATTCTCGCATAGAGATCGCATTCGCTTCCGCTGTATTTGTTGACAATCGCGTTTCTGACATTTATCGCCTTTCTGACATTTATCGCGTTTCTGACATTCAGAGAACGCGTCATGTGTGAAGAGATGAGATTGCCGAATCTAGCGATGAACGATCGTCTCCATTTATCTACTGGATTACGCGATCTCGCATCTCGTGGTTATTTACAATCAGCGTTCATCGCTTCGCGCGTGCGAGTGTTTGTCGTGAGACGTAATTCTCCAAACACGTGTTTCGCGCAGTGATAAATATCTGGAATATTTTTTAAAATCGTGCGTGTCGAGTACGGGAGTGTCGAATTTAGCGACGAACTATCGTCTCGATCTTCCCATTGGATTACGCGGTCGGGCATCTCGCGGTTATTTGAAATCGGCGTTCGTCGCTTCGCGTTCGAGTTCGAGTGTTTGTCGCGAGACATTCTCCAAACACGTTTTTCGTGATAAGTGTATCCCGGGCAATGTGAAGAGCCAAGAGTCCAGCAAAAGTGTAGTGAAGTGATTACGCGGTCGCGCATCCGCGGTTATTTCGGCGGCCGTCGTTTCGTGCGTTCGAGTGTTTGTCGCGAGACATTCTCCAAACACGTCCTTCGCGTAGTGTGATAAGTGTCTCCAATATTTTTAAAAATCGTGCGTGACGAGTACGGAAGTGTCGAAATTAACGACGGACTAGCGTCTCGATATTCCCATTGGATTACGCGGTCGCGCATCCGCGGTTATTTCGGCGTCCGTCGTTTCGCGCGTCCGAGTGTTTGTCGCGAGACGTCAGTCTCCAAACACGTGCTTCGCGCAGTGATAAATATCACGAATATTTTTAAAAATCGTGCGTGACGAGTACTGAAGTGTCAAATTTAGCGACGGACTATCGCATAGAGATATAAGAATAGAGTGCGCGAGCGAGCTAAAAAAGCGATATAGCGATAGAAAGAGAAAGCTGCATATGGGCCTCTTTTATAGACAAAGACAATTAGCTATAGACAAAGGCGCATAGACAAAGACAGAAGGAGCCTATATGCAGTGTTCTTTTTCTATTCTTATATCGCAGTTTCTGGCTGCGTTGTGATATTCATTGCCAGTACTAAAAATTTATAGTGTACGTCACGTAAACTATAGATTTTCAGTACTGGCAGTAAATATCGGAACACAGCTTCTTACGTGCTAGCATATGACTCGCGCACTCTATTCTTATATCTTTAATGAACTATCGTCTCGATCTTCCCTTTGGATTACGCGGCCAGCTGGTCCACTTAGTGTGCAGAGGCAGCCTTCCATCCCTTTCACTGCCGGTGTACTCCGGGCAATGTCAAGAAGATAGCCAAGAGTCCAGCAAAAGTGTAGTGAAGTGATTACGCGGTCGCGCATTCGCGGTTATTTCGGCGTCCGAGTGTTTGTCGCGAGACGTCAGTCTCCAAACACGTTCTTCGCGAAGTGTGATAAGTGTCTCCAATATTTTTAAAAATCGTGCGTGACGAGTACGGAAGTGTCGAATTTAACGACGGACTAGCGTCTCGATATTCCCATTGGATTACGCGGTCGCGCATCCGCGGTTATTTCGGCGTCCGTCGTTTCGCGCGTCCGAGTGTTTGTCGCGAGACATTCTCCAAACACGTCCTTCGCGTAGTGTGATAAGTGTCTCCAATATTTTTAAAAATCGTGCGTGACGAGTACGGAAGTGTCGAATTTAACGACGGACTAGCGTCTCGATATTCCCATTGGATTACGCGGTCGCGCATCCGCGGTTATTTCGGCGTCCGTCGTTTCGCGCGTCCGAGTGTTTGTCGCGAGACGTCAGTCTCCAAACACGTGCTTCGCGCAGTGATAAATATCACGAATATTTTTAAAAATCGTGCGTGACGAGTACTGAAGTGTCAAATTTAGCGACGGACTATCGCATAGAGATATAAGAATAGAGTGCGCGAGCGAGCTAAAAAAGCGATATAGCGATAGAAAGAGAAAGCTGCATATGGGCCTCTTTTATAGACAAAGACAATTAGCTATAGACAAAGGCGCATAGACAAAGACAGAAGGAGCCTATATGCAGTGTTCTTTTTCTACTCTTATATCGCAGTTTCTGGCTGCGTTGCGATATTCATTGCCAGTACTGAAAATTTATAGTGTACGTGACGTAAACTATAGATTTTCAGTACTGGCAGTAAATATCGGAACACAGCTTCTTACGTGCTAGCATATGACTCGCGCACTCTATTCTTATATCTTTAATGGACTATCGTCTCGATCTTCCCATTGGATTACGCGGTCAGCTGGTCCACCTCCTAGTGTGCAGAGGCAGCCTTTCATCCCATGCACTGCCGGTGTACCCCGGGCAATGTGAAGAGCCAAGAGTCCAGCAAAAGTGTAGTGATAGTGAAGTGATTACGCGGTCGCGCATCCGCGGTTATTTCGGCGGCCGTCGTTTCGCGCGTTCGAGTGTTTGTCGAGAGACATTATTCTCCAAACACGTGCTTCGCGCAGTGTTATAAGTGTCTTCAATATTTTTAAAAATCGTGCGTGACGAGTACGGAAGTGTCGAATTTAGCGACGGACTATCGTCTCGATCTTCCCATTGGATTACGCGGTCGCGCATCCGCGGTTATTTGAAATCGGCGTTCGTCGCTTCGCGTTCGAGTTCGAGTGTTTGTCGTGAGACGTCATTCTCCAAACACGTCCTTCGCGCAGTGTGATGTCTCCAATATTTTTAAAAATCGTGCGTGACGGGTACGGAAGTGTCGAATTTAGCGACGAACTATCGTCTCGATTTTCCCATTGGATTACGCGGTCGCGCATCCGCGGTTATTTGAAATCGGCGTTCGTCGCTTCGCGCTTGAGTTCGAGTGTTTGTCGCGAGACATTCTCCAAACACGTCCTTCGCGCAGTATGATAAGTATTGTGTTATCCAACATCGCGTGTGATGAGTCGGGAGTGCCGAATGTAGCGATGGACGACTGTTTTGATTTAGCCATTAGATTACGCAATCGCGTATCTCCGTTATTCGTAATCGGTATCGCTAGATTTGATACTCTGATCTTGTCACACATGACGCGTTCTTCCCTCCTCTTCACCCTCTCCCCCTTTCTTCTCCTTTCTCACCTCCCCTCTCTCCCCCCTCTCTCCTCCCCTCTCTCCCCCCTCTCCCTCTCTCCCTCTCTCTACCCCTTTGTTTCCCTTTCTCTCTTTCCCTCTCTCTCTTTTCTGAATGTCAGAATCACGATTGTCAATAAACACAACGGATGCGAACGCGTTCTCTATGCGAGAATTGTAAGGCGAGATTACTTTATCTTAATTTGTTGCAGCTATCTCTCGATGCTTTTCTTGATGCTTTAGATGTTGAGTGGAACATGTCTCACAGATGAGCGAATTATAAGAAATACGTATGGAGAACAACGTCTCGCGACAAACACTGGAACGCACGAAACGCTGGACGTTGGAAGAATGATCGAGATAAGCTATCGCGGAATCCAATGGGTAGATCGAAACGATCTTCTATCGTAGATTGGACTTTCTTGACTCGTCACACGTTGTAAGATATTCGAGACTTTTAAAAAATTTTTACATGGACCGTCTTTGTAATACACAGTCAATATCACATTTAACGTTTTTTAGTAGGAAACAATAAAATAAGTACAATACTAGTTTGAAATGGATCGTATTGGACCGCTTCCAGATTGATCCAGATTGAGTATCGATTCCATTGTCAACATTTTGAGCACGTTTAGTCAACGCACTAAAATATCGAAATTTTTAATGGCACGAATCTTCATTTCCCATTTGCCACAATTTCAAACAGATCTGAATGCGGGTCGGATTTTGGAAGTGCATAACGAATTAAAGATATAGAAATAATTAACGATATTATTGAAGTAACCGAAATGCGCGAGAATACGATTTTTTTTTAGTGAGCACGCGTGTTTTTCAATCGAAACGGTCTCACAATGAAGTTCTTTAAATTCACGTACTAGGAATCAGCATTCAATCAAGATACTGCTACGTCCGTTTTTTCAAACAATACAGCGTATGCTTTCTGTTTCGTAAGAAGCATCGCGAAATTTTTGCTTGACCGAGTTGAGTTTCTTCGGCGCGTATTTCGCGAATCTTTTAGTGCAAAATTGATGGAACATTTGGTATAGTCTTTCGCGACGAGAAAACGTCTGCGGTATTACAGATTTATTGATGGAGAAAAACGCGCAGATCTGTATATCTATATATGAACGGGATGAAGTGGTATTAGCGAAATGTTTTGCAGCTGCGAACTCGTCGAACTGAGAATGAATGCACTTCGTTTCTATTCGTGTCTCTTTTTTTTGTCTCGATAAACCCTTTTGCACTTTTTTTAGTCGAAGTCCTCGATACGATCGAGCATCCTCTTGGCGAGACTCGATACTTTACTATTACCATTCTTCGAGCTTGATATCACGTTCTTTAGAAACCGTAATCGTTTCACGGATAGCTCTTATAACGCCTAAATTAATTTTCAGAATATTAAGAGATCTTGTTTTAACTGATCTTGATCCTGACAAAACACATGATTAAATCGGGATTATTTGACAAAATGTCACGACATTGGTAGAGCGTTTTGTATTTGAACGTCCCGATTTCAGGTTGTAAAGAAAGTTGCTGAGTCAAATACATTTAATTGAAGGCTATGCTTCTATACAATTTGCTTAAATTATTTAAGAAAATATTTAGACATTTTTGCGTTCAAAGTATTAAACAATTTTTTTTCTGCTTGCTTACCTATCTACATATCTGTCTATCTGCATGTATACGTATCTGTGTATATATGTCACAATTTCTTTTTTATATATTAACTGATATTAAATCATATATTTTAAGACGAGTTGCATTTGTGAATGCACTAAAGTAATTTACTATGATTTCATTACGTTAGTAAATATTTACGGACTCCTGTTCATAAATGTTGCGATTTATTCAAATACTTAAAAAAATAAATTCAAGGTAGCGACACGAGCCAACGATGAGAACGAAATTGGGGTTTGTTAATAGCTAAATGCTTTGATAAGTCTTCCGCGACTCGTGTCTGTATCTGTTGATTTAGAGTGCTGATAGCTTGCAGACGGTGCTGTAGATGCACTATTACGTCAGTGGATTCGAAATGCATTTCAGTATTTGAACACATCATTAAATATGTACTATGGGCGAGTTTTTTAATTCATCGATTGATTAATCAATCAAATTAAGCACGTGCTGCATTTGCACTTCGTGCGATTAATTAATTGATGAATTAAAAAACTCGCCCTATATGTATTGTAATGATTACAATGCTGCAATATCGCTTTGCAATTATATACTTTGTGTGTGCGTCTCTATGCGATCCCATTCGGAATTATTATAAATTATCCTCCATAGATCTTGATATACTTAACTTATTGTTAGATGAAACTGCATTTACATACTACAAATGAACCAGTTATCGCAAAAATTAAGCAAATTTAATCAATCAACTTTTCGATAAAATTCTATCATTTCGTCCCTCACCGGTTCTGGGATACTTTGCATACTTCTGGATACTACCATGAATTCTCTCTATGTATATATACTACGTGCACGAGCCTCAGTAGTAATTTATGAGCTCGCGCGGGTAAAGCTTCTTGTCTTGCCGTTCATGATTGCATAAAGCGGCGTCTATAATAAGATTTTAAGCCCTAAGCCTTAAGAAATTGACTAATTACAGTCGAGTATTCTCCTCATACTTGACTGTGATTGGTCACTTTCTTAAGGCTTAGGGCTTAAAATCTTATTAGACTTCGCTTATAAGAAGTGCGGATGGTTTGCAAGCGATAAATTCATACGCACCTTATTTTATTCTTGATAGTAGCTCGATTATATATTTAATATATGCGATTTATGTTGGAAAAGGTACCTGTATGAAGTTTTAATGAAGCAAGCTATATAAATTTATATATCGATTTTAATAAGTTTTATCATTAATTTGAAAGATTAATCCTATAAAGATATAAAAAAATAATTGAAGCTACAGTGATAACGACTATTTAAAAATTATTATTTAAAATAAAAAAATTATTATTTAAAAAATCTCGTATATTCAAGATTTTCGCAGTACACGATACATTAAAAATAATGTCTGTGCGGATTCTCCCAGCTAACAGATGGTATTTTTCTATTATTGCTTACGTTTATTTATCTTTGTCCTAGCTCTTCTATGACAGAATTTAAAATGTTTTCCTTTAGAGTTTTCCATTGTGTTTTTCATCGTTATTGGTCGTTGTCCTATCTTTTCTTTTAATCATCTCTCGTATAGCTGTTTCGTGCTTTCGTTTTTAAATGACTCGATATCAAATTTTGTCTTATTGTTTTTGGTTTGCAGAGGATTGGTATATGCAGTCTTAGTTTTCACAATACTAACTTGTGATCATTTCCCACGTTTGCTTGGTTCAGCGTTCGAACATCTAGTATTTGTTTTAGGAATATTTTTCTGTTGATTATGAAATAAAATAATCTATATTATCAATATATCATATACCTTAATCAGTAGTATCGATATTTATATGCAAATTACTTTAATATGTAATGTTACATTGTAATATTATATACAAAATGCCATATTAATAATTATCAAAATTATTTAAATCGCGAATTATTTAAACGCTATTTTATATATATTTATAATAACATTTCACTTATTTCACATTTGAAGTAAGTTATTTTGTATAACAATCATTTTTACAAGCGATTGGAAAAATCTAAAAACTGATTTATTCGTTTAGCGATTATTCTTCCCTTCTCTTGTAATATTTTGCAAGTTTAAGGATTTATTAAAGTTAAATTAAGATTTCAGTCTCGTGGATTCCGTTAATCATAATTATATTACTTCTTCCGCTTTTTAATCGTGATAATTTCACGTCTCGAGTTAAAATGTAAAGAGTGAAACGTACAGATTCCTGCCAACACTGGCGTCGAAGCTAGCAGCTTTTCGGTGTTATCTTTACAGGTTAAGAATTATTCATCTTTGTCATCACGGTGAATTTTGATTTACGTTGACTCAAAACGTCCGGAAGTTAGATTTGTCCGGAGATAAATGATGCCGAATAAGTCTTGTGATACATATTCATCCCAAGCGAAACTCCTCGTCTCGGTGGCACCTCCGTTTGCCTCAACTTTTATTCGCGCTTTTCGTACCCTATTATGCGGAGAATTTATCTCGGGGATGTATATTTTGCAGCTCGTAAAGTGGCTCGAAGATGATCACCGGTCTTTCATCTTCTAAACAATTGTGTCGTCGACTTTAATTTTATTTTCGCAACCGGAAATTATTTCGTGGGAGAATTTATTAACTACGAAATGCAAATTTTAGATTGCTTTAAGAATTTATCGAAGAAAGTGAAAATCGCTAAAGTGTTAGTGTTAGGGATTTTTCGGTTTTTAAAATCGATACACATGTTATATATAGACGAAACTCCCGACATTTTTTTAAACATGTCAAAATTCCACGATAATACGCGAGCGATCACGTTAGCTTCTATTTAACAAGCATTGAATAATTCTGTATCGGATAGCTACACGTGCTGCTGTTCAAACTGCTAGAATAATAGAAATACTATTCCTATAGTGTGCATATTCATAGCATATTATAGTTTGATTGTAAATTGGAGCGAATAATGAATGTATATTATATATTGTATGTATATATATATATATATATATATATATATATATATATATATATACATACAATATATGTGTATATATATATATACATACAATATATGTGTATATATATACATATATACATCAAATATACATCAAATATACATTATTATTATATATATATATGTATAAATAACCGCAAGTTATTTTAAGAGAACTGGTTTGATAGCTGTGTTATATTTACTTTTCTCCGGCATGCCAAAGTCATTGACAGCGTCCTCTGCTCGAACCTTACCTCCCTCGTTTTTCGCACTTGTACCGAAACGTAGTTAAATAGTCTTTTAAGCAAGTTTGTCTTTAGTCGTTACGATTTATCGATTTTAACATAACGATCGGAAGCTTTAACCCTCCGCCATGCCGGATGCCGGGTCATTCATTTATGACCCATATCTTAAGAATGTTTCTATATCTTAAAACTGACGCAATAATTAAAACAATTATTATAGATGTAACAAATCTGTAACGAAGAATTTTTATCTTCATTTCTTTAACACATTAATATACAAAACGTTAAGTTAACAAAACGTTAAGTTACATTTTCCATTCGAGATATAGTATATCTGATGATACATTTGCATGCGGATTCTTTTATATTCCGTAGTAGTTTCATGGATTTTTCAAAGCGACGATTGCGCGACGAATGCCTTTCGTTGCATAGAATTTTCTAGCGGGTTTATGTGCGTCAGACTTCGAAGGAATCCTCACAGATTTTTAATTTGCGTAAGGTAAAGAGCGGCACATGTTTAAAGTCTAGTCGCGTAATATCGATGTTAATGTCACGGCCGTGTGTCTGCGATAAAACTTTCAAGCACTTGGGGATTTAGCATATAACGCAATCGCTATCGCAAATTATGATTCAGTGAAATAAGGATAAAATATAAAAGTTTATCTCTCTAGTATAAAATATAAATTAATATATTAAATTGTAAAAGAACATTACGTTATTCTGCATATGTATCTGGTCCTTCACGCAAATACGAGATTGAACACCGCTAGCTTTTCGCATCCGATCAAGAATAGTTTATCTCCTAATCGCTCTGCATTTTATAATAATTAACAACGCCGGCAAACGATACTGTTACAAACAATTTATCCTGCCTTTGTAAATCCGTTAAGAGACCGGAAATTCAAGTGAACATTTTAACAAACGTGCCGTGTTGGCATGCGATAAAAGCGACAGCTCGCGCCGTATTTGTCCACTAATTAATTGCATTAAAGTTTCGCCATTCTCTCAACCACGTTTTATTGTGTCGGAAGAAAAACATTGGCCTCGGTTGCGGCTGAAACAACGGGCGTTTGTTATTTAAAGTACATCCATCATGAGTTACGAGCACACGAATAAATAGAGATATTTAAGAGACGCCGCTTCATTATTGATCTTCCTCAAATTATTTATTATTGGTCTCAAATTATTCTTCTCAAATTATTCATTATTAATCTCTCAAATTGTGTAATCTCTCAAGTCTCTTTGCGATTTACACATATTATTATACGAAATTTTGTATAACTTCTCTAATTCTCTAAAGTTCTTAAAATTTTTCTCTCTTTCTCTCGCTCTCTCTCTTTCTCTCGCTCGCTCTCTTTCTCTCGCTCGCTCGCTCTCTCTCTCTCTCTCTCTCTCTCTCTCTCTCTCTCTCTCTATATATATATATATATATATGTATGTATGTATGTATATAACAAAAAATTTATATATATATAAAATTTGTATATATATATGTATATACATATGTATATACCTGTATATAAAATAAAAAGAAAACAATTGTGACACACACATGCTTACGCGCGCGCGTGTGCGCGCGTATACACACACACACACCACACACACACACACACATATTTTTGTGATTATTCTACCTCTTCGCAAACGCGAAAAGTACGCTTCTCAGCATAAAAGCACCACGATGTATCACGCACGAGTCAAGTATATTACATTTGTCGGTACAATTACATATTTCCTGAGCAACGATCCATGTATCCGTACATTGTGTCTATCCAGCCGAGACCCATCTGTTTCTAGATCATTTGGATATTTGGCTATGTTTACTATGCGCCACTTTATAACGGTGGCCACCGCCGTCGAATTGACTATCGCTATAATTGCCATTCTATTGACGCATTCATAAGTGCGCGTTTTGCGTCCACGCTAATTGCCGTGAAGCAAAGATAATTCACGCACGAGCACGCGAAATTTGTGTAAAATTGAATTCTATTGCAGACCGTCACTATTACTTACATATAATTGTGTTAAATATATATTTTTTATTTAATAATTTGTGATTTAAAATAAGGTCGATATTAATATTATCTTAACTTTAGTTTATATTCGGATTATTTTTTTATAATTTAGGATAGAAACAGGTTAATAAGACTTTATTAGCTTTTTTTTTTTTACGTTGGGAAATCCATTGTGGATACCCGCCCTTTCCGGGGGGAGAAGACGTGTTATGCCGGACTCCTACCGGCTAAAACCCAACAGTGACCCTCTTGCGCTAATGAGGACTCCCCGGGAACCGCTTGCGCATTCCTTCCTGGGAGCCCCCGCAAGATCTTATTAGCCTGTTTCCATCCTGTATTTGTATTTGTATGCGATACTTAATAATATTGTACTTGGAACTTCTTTAAAAAAAACAAAAAAATACAAAAAAATACAAAAAAACAAAAACAAAAAACCAAATACAAAAAAAACAAAAAAACAAAAAAAAAAGAGAGAAAAGAAAGAAAAAAAGAAAAAAAAGAAAAAACAATTAAGTAAGTGAGTTAATTAAATGAGTTAATTAAGTAAGTCGGATTCGGGTTTACGATTACTGCTAAACATGGCGTTTACGTATAAGAGCGGTTCTATAATTATCAATTAGACCGTTCCGGAAGACGCCAAGGAACCCGGAAGACTTATTGCGACCTTCAGCACTCCGAAATTTTACAATTTTATTTCGTGCTGAGTTGCCAGCAGAAGCTAGCCAAGGACTGTAGCTCGAGCGAGGTCGCAAAGGAGCTTTTGAGAAGAAGGCGTCGTCGAGTGACAACAAGGGCTTGAACGCATAGGCAAAGTTCCAATCGTCGCTGTCGGAACTATTTAAGACACCAACCGGTTCCTAGGAATGCAACGGCTGTTACACTAAAAACAACGGCTGTTACACTAAAAACAACGGACGTGAAGTGCGTGGCTTGCAAGGCTCCGTCGTCGTCTTTGACGGCGAGTCACAAGAGCGGCTCTGAGATTGCTCACAAGCTCGTCGATTTCGACATATCAAAGTTGTTGAAGTCACCCGTTGGTTCCTGATCCTGTCCGGACTGGTACGTCGTCAATTCCGGCGCAAACGTCTACTGCATCGCCTGTGACAAATCTAAAGACATCCGTGACATCAAAAGTCGCAGCAGTGTTCTCTTCTATCGCAACGCTGCCAACGTTCTCTTTCATCATTCCCAAGGACGTCTCCAAGGAGATATTGGCTTCAGTTTCCAGACGTCGAAGACAGATGATAAAAAACACAGTTGATAGCGCGAGAAATCGCCGGCTAAATCATCTGACGATGGCGGCGGCAAGATCAGCGGAGATAAAGTGGAGAATGAAGACGTTTACTTCTCGCCGGTTATGCCATTGTTATACAAGATCGAGGTGAAGATCGACGAGAAAAACGAGGAGGTGTTCTATAGTCATCGGGCAAAGCTGTTCAGATTCGATACTGCAATGAAGGAGTGGAAAAAATGCGAATTGGGCGATATCAAGCTGCCGCGCCACAAGAAGACCGGCAAGTTGTTGTTCATGCGACGAAATCACGTTGAAACTGTGTCTGAATCATCATTTGTCCGGCGAGCTAGAGTTTATGCCGAAGGATGAAAAAACGTGGCTGTGGATCACGGCAGACTACAGGGACGGCGAGATCGAGTACTTGCAATTTATTTGGTCCTTCAAGACATCCGAGATCGCGATGGATTTCAAGAAAGCAATCGATGACGTCAGAAAGAATCATTAATCAGCAGCATCAGCGAGAAACAAATCCGCAACAACTGACACAGATGAACTGCTCACCACTCGAAGAAATCGAAATCATTTACGAGACGAAAGTCAATTTCGAAGAGGAGACGGCTGCCTCAAAATTAGAATTAACGGGGAACTTCTACGCTTACATACAAACGAGAGATTATCCCGGTTGCAGAGGGAAAACTGAGCATAGTGATATATTCGGATATCGCTGCTTAAGACTCAACAAAGTAGAAATTCATTACCGGAAGAGAAGAAGATGAAATGCATATGAATAATATAAATATATATATATATAATGATGTATTGAGATTTCGGCTGTTCACACACGTTCACCTAGTCACACCAATTACATCTATATGTATATCTTTTTCTATTCTATATTTATATATATATTACATCCCCTTCAAAGCGTAAGTAATAGAAGGGTTAAAAAAATTTGAATGCTATTGCTACTTAAAATAGATTGATATAATTCGACGTAATATATACATATATATATGTATATGTATATATATATATAATGATGTATTGAAATTTCGGCTGTTCACACGCACGTTCACCTAGTCACACCAATTACATCTATATGTATATCTTTTTCTATTCTATATTTATATATATATATATATATATATATATATATATATATATATATATATATTACATCCTCTTCAAAGCGTAAGTAATAGAAGGGTTAAAAAAATTTGAATGCTATTGCTACTTAAAATAGATTGATATAGTTTGACGTAATATATATATATGTATATATAATGATGTATTGAAATTTCGGCTGTTCACACACACGTTCATCTAGTCACGCCAATTACATTTATATGTATATTTTTTTCTATTCTATATATATATATATATATATATATATATATATATATATATATATATATTACATCCCCTTCAAAGCGTAAGTAATAGAAGGGTTAAAAAAATTGGAATGCTATTGCTACTTAAAATAGATCGATATAGTTCGACGTAATATATATATATATATATATAATGATGTATTGAAATTTCGGTTGTTCACACACACGTTCACCTAGTCACACCAATTACATCTATATGTATATCTTTTTCTATTCTATATTTATATTATATATATATATATATATTACATCCCCTTCAAAGCGTAAGTAATAGAAGGGTTAAAAAAATTGGAATGCTATTGCTACTTAAAATAGATCGATATAGTTCGACGTAATATATATATATATATATATATATATATATATATATATATATATATATATAATGTATTGAAATTTCGGCTGTTCACACACACGTTCACCTAGTCACATCAATTACATCTATATGTATATCTTTTTCTATTCTATATTTATATTTTATATATATATATATATCTCTCTCTTACATCCCCTTCAAAGCGTAAGTAATAGAAGGGTTAAAAAAAATTTGAATGCTATTGCTACTTAAAATAGATTGATATAGTTCGACGTAATATATATATATATATATATATATATATATATATATATATATATATATATATATAATGTATTGAAATTTCGGCTGTTCACACACACGTTCACCTAGTTACATCAATTACATCTATATGTATATCTTTTTCTATTCTATATTTATATTATATATATATATATATATATCTTACATCCCCTTCAAAGCGTAAGTAATAGAAGGGTTAAAAAAATTTGAATGCTATTGCTACTTAAAATAGATTGATATAGTTCGACGTAATATATATATATATTGTATATAATGATGTATTGAAATTTCGGCTGTTTACACACACGTTTACCTAGTCACATCAATTACATCTATATGTATATCTTTTTCGGTCTGTGCTAATATTCGCGGTGCTTAACTGCATAAGAGAAGCTTGCAACTACATAGAGTAAACACACACACACACACACAATCATATATATATATATACATATATACATATATATATATATACATATATACATATATATATATATATATATATATATACATATATATATATATATATATATATATTATATATATATTTTCTTCATACACTTATATGACTTTGTTCTAAAAAGACCAAAACTAAACTTTGGTCGAATTATATATATCAAATATATATCTTCTCTCTCTCTTCTATATATATATATATATAAATTAAATTATATATTATTATTTTATTCAAAAATTGGTATTAGCCTCTGTGAGATCAAGCTGTAAAGATTTGTTCTCTTAACAACAGGTTTAATCTTGTTAAGCCGCGATTTATCAAATCATGCCGGAATATATTATGGTGTCATTTCGATAAAATCTGTCATAAATCTCGTTAAGCTCATCATCCTTTGTCATGTGAATGCGCATTTGCGCCGTAAATGAATGGTTATCGAGACGCTTACTCGAGTTTTAAATCGCGGTAAATCGATGGAGTTTTTGCCGCGATGCAAAGCGTACGATAATTCCAATCTGTCAAGCTAATTTTCGTTTCAACGTTTAATGTAGCTTTGGCACGAACAGGCATGCGCTGCATTCCAATTTTGTCATTGCTTCATTAGCTTTTTGTTAATGCATTATCTATATATTTGAACATTATTAATTCTATTGCCCTCGTTATTATTACTACCGATTCGATTCCTTTATTTCGTCAATATTATGTGTTTTATATATATCGCAATATTTAATCTACTTCATTTAACACGTAAAAATGAACGACAAAAGATGACAGTTTTAGTTCATATGACGAAGAGTTAATTTTCAAGAAAGAAAGAAATATACTTTTTTTTCTCTTAGTTATTTTCTATCAATTCATCGTGAGGTGGGAAATATTCGCGGGTGATTGAAACCGAACGATTTACTTTGTAACTTTATTTGTTGTTCGTACGCTTACGACGAAACTTCATTAGGATTTCTTGCGCCTTAATTGCTAGAGTTTACGGCAACATTGAACCTTATGTGCCTGACATCTTTATTAAATTAATTAATTATAATTATTAAATTGATTAAATTTCATCAACGCGGTGTCTTTCATTCGTCCCCCCCCGTCGATAGTGTTGTTTTTACACCAACCTTTTGAAGAGACAGTGACGAGGTATTTTTCTCTCTCTCAAGGCTATCAATAAATAAAAGACAATTGTCGCATTGTGTTTTTAAAACGTCGTTTCTTCATGCATCGTCACGAAACGAAGAAAATTTCTTCGTAAACAAAACCGTTGAAGCAAAATTCTTAGAGATATTTTTATAAAAAGGAAAGTTCTTTAGTGTGTCGTGATTATTTTATAATAGTATAAGTTAACGTCGTTGCGATATATATATAAAAAAAAGATTTTTATGAGTAAGTTAAATTTGACAACCAAAAGAATTAGTTATATTGAAGGAACTATACATTAAATAATATTATTGTGAGGCGTCTTTAATTTCACGTATTTATTTAAATGCTACAAGAAAAAATAAGAAAATGACAGAGAGAATCCAATATTCTTATCACTTAAAATTTTTTCTTGCGGCGATTTACAACAATTCAAACGACTTAATGGCCAGCTGACGCACTTGACGGTTAGCACGTTGCACTTCCGTTGTGTTCGCAGCCCATTGTCTCGTTCCCTTCGAATTCAGCAACGTGCGTAAATTCCGAATTCGATTTCGGTTCACTTTCACAGACAAAAAGTCCGTTCGTAGCGAGTCTATGATCTTACGATGAAAACGAATTATATGTTGCGCCGAGACTGCAGTGCACAAAGATCGTTAGAATGCCAATGATCGAAGGACAGCGTGCTTTTGTTCTCGAGAAAATTTTGTCTCAACTGTCGGATACGCGACTTAACGGTCAAACACTCGTGGAAATTCCAGAATTCTTCGACCAACGACGATAATTAACGGGTTCATTTGAGATTGAATCTAAGAGCGCATCCGTGAGATGCATCGATGCTTTGTAAATTTTATTCTGCACACTTATTCCCGTTTCTGCACACTCATTTCATACACTTCTATATTGCCTGGAGAAAAGTATTTTTACATTAAGATTACCAAGAGAAGAGAGTAAGAGAGAAAGAGAGAGAGAGAGAGAAAGAGAAAATATTAGCAGCAACGAGTTCTTATCAATAAATGCATTTCAGCATTCTTCAGAAAATTGTTTTTATTATTTTTAGTGAAACATTATATATCTTAAAACAACAGCAATTAAATCATCACCATTCTCGCTGATATTTGTTTGAATAATTTAACGAGTGCATTAGAGAAAGAAATTCACATATCAAGTTCTTCAGAATTAATTATTCCGATTTCATAAAGTGTATCGACATCTTTTTTTTTATAAATTCACTTCGATCTTTGCACATTCTCGATTCTCCGGCGAAAGGCTACTTTCAAAGCATCACAAGTGAGAATTGCAGAGATTGTCGCGATTGATTTTTTAAGCAGTTGGACCAATACGTCAAAGAGAAAACACAGGCGCGTATGCACTTCTATGACTTTCGCGCGATACTTTTGAGAGAATCAGTCATTTTAACAAGATGTTTGCTTTAATTATTACACACTGTTGTGTCATCGCGCGCACTACTATTTTCGAACAATCATGAATGAAAATCGTCGGCGTTCACCTTATTTTCAACCTCGATCGAACGAATGCGTCACGTAGAACACTCGCGCGATACGTATGTATGTACTTTTTTCGGAGCAACACACGAGGCTAGTCTTTAATTCGCGGTGCGACGCAAAATCCAAACGATTCCGTATGGGCGAATGCACAAAAGACCAGTTTGAAAATACTTGTTCAATTTGAGCTGATGACGCAGGTATTCTTTCTAATTTCAATGCCAAAAAAGATAAATTTGGATGATGAATTTTTGCCATATTCGAGAAAAGTATTGGATCTTTAATGTGCTTATCGAACAAAGTTTTAAAAATCTTATTCTTCGTTTGAAATTTATAAAGGTCAAATACTCCTTTTGCATCAGGAATATCTAAAAGGAAGGTCTGTATTCTTTGCAATTCTTCAGCTGACAAAGTTTCATTTGCATCATTATGGTACTTTGGATGCAAATAATATGCAACAAGTATGTAAATATTAAATGCAATTGTTTTCGATTTTCTAACATAGGTTGAAAGTTGCAAAATTTCTTTAGAAAGTGAATAGTTAACCAAAGATATTTCTTACGAATTCAATACGTTTAGGTACAGTTAATTGTTTGAATTTAGTGCATTTAAATAATGGATGTTGCTTATTTTTACACGCCGTGCAATTATTCGTTACGTCAACTACGAATGTTTTATTAGATATTCCTTTTTTAAAGGGGGTAAAAATTTGTCATCGTCTCGTTTGGATGTTTCTCGGACGCGCTTAGATACACGAACTGCGGTTCTATACAGAAATTCATATAGATCGTCGATTTTTGGGAACTCGCGTCTCGATCCAAAGTTTCTTCCCATTTTTCAGCCGTATTCTTTGGTAATTTATTCTCGAGTAAATTTACGAGTATCTCGGACTTTACGTTAACTCCCAGCGCGGCCAAAGATGCGACATGCTGCTGTGCGTCGTCGGCAAGCTTAGACAGACCGTTTCCCTTTCTAAAACGGGCAAGTTTAAGAGCAACGAAAGATGGCGTGAAATTAAAATCCGTTTTACTTCGTAAGAACGTTTCAACATACATAATTAAATATATATATATATATATATATATATATATATATATATATATATATATATATATATTTTATATTACATAATTAAAGCAATGAAACATTTAATTGGCATTTCAAAGAACATTACTATATATTTTCACGTCCATTTAACTAAATAGAATCTCTATAATATAAGTAATAATAAAACTAGCTTTTTTTTTCTTAAACAGTAATAAGTATTATAATATCTATGTATTTATCAGGAAATTTAAATATTTAAATTTTATAATTTTAATATTTCTATAGGTATATGTATCTTGAATTTTATAATTGAATCATCAATTACATATATTATTGAAATATTAACTTTAACCATAAGATCCCTTTTAATTGTATTTTCTATTTCGTTTTTAAAACAGAATGCAAGCAAGTATAAATAAAACAAATAGATTTGATTATTTGTTTCTTTTTCATATATCATTTGTACTTTTTGAACGAAAGAATATCTGAAGTACGTATGATTAATCGATAAAGAAGTAATCAAAATTTCGAGATGTTCGTAATAATGTAGGATTCAGTATGTTTCGCGAAGAATTCGATCACTTTATATACTTGTGCTTTTTACAAATATAATTGATATACGTGCACGTATACATGTATGTACAGCATGTGCACACGTTTTAATCGATTATAATTGTGACAGAGAGGTAAATAAAAATGACTAATTAAATATAATAAATAAATTTACTCACCAACGAATGTTTGCAGACATCGAAAGTACGAAAGCATCGTAAGCATGAAAAGAGTTGTTGTCAGTCGTTTCTTGGCAGCACGCAGATTCACATCAATCATAAGCACACATCTAATCATAATTAAGTTAACAATACGAAAAGATAACGAGAGAACGACACTTTGTACGACACTCCCGATTCACGATTACTCAGCCGGAGAAAGGCGCGCGAAACGCGACAATTGTATAGTAATTCGCATTGGTTGACACGTCATCCAAGATGCAATCTTTCGTGCAATTTTTCGTGGAATCAGATTACAATAAGTACGGAACGGTATAACGGTATATTTTTTGAACAATTTTTAAAATTTATTATTGTATAATTATATGCAAGAAATAATTTGTTCAATGGTGTTTATGGTTCTTGGTATCTATGGTTCTTGGTATCTATGGTATCTATCTACGCAGGAAAATGTCTATTAAAAACATAATAACTCAATAAAAATCTACTTATGTTAGTCAAAAACAATAAATAACTGGTATTAATTTCAGGATTTGTTGATTTTTTTAATAAGTTAGCTTTTTATTTAGAACTTATATTTCTAATGTTTTATATAAATATTTAAAAAATATTTATATAAACATTTTGTAAATAATGCATATGATCAGAATTCTTTAGAAAATGAATGTATATGCCCAGAATTATATGAGAACTGTTTTAGAGAGAACAATCAGAATTCTCTCTTTAAAATCAAGCGTATATATAGACATATAGTATATATATCAGTGTATATATACATATACATATAGTATACAAAATCCAACATGAAACTTTATAACTGATTTGATTCCTCAACGGAAGAGAAGGATCGAACGATCGATTTTCGTTTTTCCCAGTATTTAACCGCATCCGTGAAATCATTGCGTCAAGGACCACACCTGCAGATCCTGCAATTGATTTCAAGCTTCGTTAAGACGGTTCTCTAATACAATTCACCGCAACTTCCGTTTCTTTACGCTAATTATAAGACAAGATAAACATGAATGACTTTGCATTATTTGTTGTTTTTATAATAAGAATGAAAATGATTTTTACATTGCATTATGTTCTTGTTCTTTCTGTTATTATAACTTATTATTATAACAGTCCTAGGACGTAGGTAGGTAGGTAAGGGATCCTCAGATATCAGCGCGTACCAGGAAAGTTACCGAGTTACCGAGAAAGCTTCATAGCGATATTCGATCCCATCTACAATGCTCGCGGCGGCGGTGCTGCTTATCGAATGCCAGAAGGTGGTAATAATCTGCACGTGTCACGAATAATTCGCGGATGGAAGCACGCGCGAATGAAATCAGAGAAGATATATACCGCGATGTATCGCGGAGGACGCGGTGTGATGTCGGCCACCTTTTGTAAACACGTGAATCGTCCGCGACCTTCATCGCGAGATGACATCGTCTTGATTGACATCTGGATATCACTTGTTTATCTTTTGTAGCGTGGCACGAACATCATGAAATATTTTATAAGCGACATACATGGCATTTTCTTTTAACTTTTCCTTCGATTTCGAGTTTACAATGCACGGATTCTTTAGCAGTTATCATAAATTTGTTTTCTTAGTGTTGATGAGCAAATTTAACTTTTTTGCTGTTTGATCGAAGGTGTAAAATAGTCTCTACAAGTCGTCTTTGGAGTCAGCTATTATTACCACATCGTCGGTGTAGCAGACAACGTTGAATATGGTGTTTCCCATTATATAACTCGCTGTTCTGAGATTTTCCAGTGTTTTATCGATTACTAGATTAAAAATAAATAGGCTGAAGTAGTCGCCCTATCGTATGCCTGTTTACATATATAGCTCTCTGCTTAATCGATGTCTGTTTTGATATTCGTTCTGCACTGCTTGTTGATTTCGGATATCAGTTGTATTATCTTTGTATTCACTTCTTTCTCTTCTTATTTTGGTTACATCTGCAAGGTGAACTCTGTCTTTCGTCATGTCTACGAAGCATAGGTAACAGTCTGTTAAATTTTATTGATTATTCTGTTATCTGTTTTACAATGAAGGATGGCATCAATTGTTGATCTATTTTTCCTGAAAGTCTGTTGTTCTTTCCTTATTTGAATTTTTCCGCTCATTTCTTGTAGCATTTTTGTGAATGCTTTAAATGTGCTGTTTAGAAGCGTGATTCTATGATAGTTTTTCGATGACGTCTTTTGTTCCTTCTTAAATATGGGTATTGTTGTTATACTATTTTTCCATTCCTTTAGTATTTGTTTTTGAGTCGTGATATTCTTGAATCGTTTTAGTAGTCTTTTTTTAATTGGCTTCCTCGATTCAGCATTTCGTTTATAATAAACAGATTGTATGAAAACTGTTTTAAAACATTGCGTATTAATCCGAATTAGTAAGGAATTCTTTTCTTTGTACTAAAATTCATTTTTCTGATTTTTTTAAATTAATTGAAAGCGATTAATCCGAAAGTCTGTTCGCCACTTCCGATTCTCGAGGCACTTTGAGCGTGCGAGGAAAAATGCGAAATAACAATATCCCGCCTTTTTCGCGGCACTCCCGACTTCGTGACTGCAACAAAAATCATGGCGTACAGAGCATCCTTATACCAACACCTCCCTCTCCCTCCCTCGCGGACTATTTCGCGAGACAAAGAAATACCGACCGCGAATTCGAAATTTATTAAAAGACGACTACTAATTACTGTCGCATATCTCGATTAATAAGAAAAGTCCGTTCGACACTCATTCACAATCACATTCTAAACCACTTCGAACGAGCGAAAACGCGAAACGATGACATCCATAGATCACTGCACAGACGACAATAGACGCCGATTATGAATATTGAAGTATAAATGCATAAATGCTAATAAAAGATTACTTTTTAGCATTGTTGTTAAGAAATATATGTATAATATAAAAAATTATGACAATAATGTGTGTCTAATACTAAATTTTATACACAATAATTAAAGTTTTTTTAACAATATTTGAATGATTCATCTTGCAAACTCATTTTTTAGTTTTTGCGCATATCTTCTCCTTGCAAAAGGTAACAATTGTGGTATTTTTATCATTGTATATAATAAACAGATTTATAATATAGTATGAAAACTGTTTTAAAACATAAAATCAATCAACGACTCACCAGCGTTCATCTGTTCTCCACCGCAACCGGTGTCTTGTAGTATATCCTGAAATCCCTGAAACACAAACATCAAATCCGTGATTTTAACATACATATAATTCCATCGGGGCCCGGGCTCTTTCTGTGTTTCTCAGGTGTCTTAAGATATTGTCAATTATCTTCTCTGTTATCTCTATGTTATCTTCTTTTTTCTTCGTTCTCTGTTTGTTCCTCTATATCCATTTCTTTTGCATATAGTTTAAAATGCATTATTTACATTCGATGGCGTTTACTAGCAGCGATTTGCCGCACACATAAATCAATAAATTAATCAATTCCAAGGAGATTGATTAGCTTGCAAAATATTGTTAAAATGGATTTTCTCGCGCGATAAATTAAAATTAAAGTCGGCCGTATATAAATGCAAAAGTTTACAAGTAGTATAACATTAATTTTTCCTAAATTCATTAATATAGAATGTTCTGCTAAATTAGTAACTAACACTATTCATGAACTCTCAGATTCATCGACGAAATATTTACTATGCCGTTTAATCTTACAAATTAACGTTTCAATTAACTCACTCTTTTCGCCATTTCCTTAAATCAATATAATGAGAAATACCTTGAAACCAATATCGTTGACCATAGTAGATTAGAAATGAACAAACATATATTATTAACTTTTGTTCAAAGCAGATTAAAGATAACCGGACTTGCTGCAGGCAAAAACAAAGATCTCATTGCATACATGTCGTAATCGTGACATTAAGTCAGAGCGCGCTATTAGAAAAAGCATCGCGGCCATTAACATTAGTCATAAATAATCGTCCCGAAAATTCCTCACAATCTACAATTCGATCGCGCCCTTTCTCGCCGCGAGGTGATAAATTCGAGTTCACGGACATCATAATACATCCGCCCACGTTTGAAATGACAAAAAATCGACCTGTTCCCGCCGTTCGTTTTAGATTCTAGATTAGACGCGTATTCGTACCGTTGAACTTGTTTTTAACTGGCCAATGATCTATCGGTCGAGACATTCCATTTCCTTTCTCGAGATTCCATCGTGGTGCGTTTCTTTCTGCGTGTGCTCATGCGATTAATATTATTCGATCATTAATCATGTGTGTTTAAACATTTAAAGATTTGAAACGTTATTTAGATTGTCAATAAATATTTGAGATTGAAACGTTATTTAGATTGTCAATAAATATTTAACAACACTCATAGGCGCACTCATATTTACAAGAGATGCTATAACCTACTTCTATTTATAACGAATTAAAGTGTTGCTAAAATTCATCAAACATATCGATATTCAAATATTTGCTCTTTCGCTTCATTGTTGTCTCTTCTGTTTGCAGAAGGATTTTTTTTATCTTCACTTTTTTGTAACTCCGTAATTTGTACTGTAATCCTTCGATTATTCTGATTATTAAATATTTTCTTTCTTGATTCCCTAGCTGTATATCCGTATTTTTTTTCCTTTGCGTAATTGCCATATGCCTTTTTTCCGAATCTATAATTCTGTTCGTTATTCTTACATGCTTTTGATTTTAGTTTCGTGTTGTCGTATGTTCTCTTCATACTCGACTGTCCTTCCTCGATGTTTTGTTTTCTCGTTTGTTTCTTCCAATCTTGCATTATCTTGCATTATCTTGCATTTATCTATTCGCGGCGAAATACCGCAGATATTCGCTATAATAACGGCAACTCTATGTCTCAACGTGTATTTGCCATGCAGCTACTTACACAGGTATCTTTACAATATATACGTATCCGTTCTAAATGATCAAAAGTTGTTCGACCGATCCATTGTTTACGTCGGCTAGCTTTTCTCCTAGCTTTTCTAAATCAAGATAGATGAAGATAACATCGTATGCGCTGGAGAACAGAGGCCGCGGGAGGTCCGCCCGCTCTTTCGTAACAGGTCTTATGTGTATTCCTACCTGTTCCGACTGTTCTCAGGAGCCCGGTCATTATAATGTTAAATGATTCGGCAGGGGCCCATGTTAACGTGCCGATGCTCGTATCAACAGGCGCATTTTTTTTTATGTGGAGCACGGTTATTACGTGATTTAGAAACGGTGAGTTGCTACAACGCTATAGTATAGTTATATCTTTTTAAGTTGGAGGCATTGATGATCAAGTTAAACCCTGGAAAATTTTAAAGACATAATATGTACATTTCAATAAGTTTTTATATCACTTTTCTTCAAGAAAAAAAATCTTTTAAGATTATTACACTACAAACACATAAATAAGATTGTACTAAGTTACCGTGACTTTTTGATCGAGAATGATATAAAGCAAAACATAGTTCTTAATTTTTCATTCTTCATCGTGAAGAAATTTTTGATGTCCTTGACGATCGTGAAATGATAATTTGTCCTGCGAACTGGTTTCTGCGGAGGCACGCAACTGCTTGCAAAATTATATTTGGTAGCAGATATCCGATAAGAATTAAATAATGGCCAGGCCAGAGTCAGCGAAAGCTTACTCGTAACGAAGCGAGAAATTCCAAAGCATTCCCACGTGTTTATTCTTTATTTAATACACTTATTTGCATATACGTGTTTGTCGGCAATAAATTCACTTAATTTTAAGTATTTAAATAATTTTATATATTGCTTAATGTGTAATGTATTAAATATAATTAATTTAATTTTCTAAAATATACTAATATTTTTACGTTATCGTTATTTTTACCATCATATTTATACGTTATAATAGAATATGTAATTTTAATAATGTGTCTATAGTTCTAAATAAGGGAAGTTTTCAACCGGTGTACTTTGTATAATATAGAATTAATATTAATCAGAAGAACCTGTAACCGGAAAGTACGATTTGTGGTTGCATTGTTCACTGCTACGAGCAACGAAGAGATTATTAATTCTCCGCAACGTGCATGTAATGTAACTCGATCGTAACGCGTGTTGTCTAGTGTCTAACAGGTCTTAACATGGTATTACAGCACGTGATCATTGTGTCATGCGATCATGCGTCAACCGTTCCTGAATGCGGTCTGGTGATAATCTCTTCATTCGATGACATTTCGCTGTCAGTAAATCCTTCGGACTTTGTCTTTCGACTAACTAAGTAACATCTTGAATCTATTGCTTTGATTTATCCAATTTAATCTAATCTGGGCACATAATTATTTTTGAATACAATATGGATGTAACATATATGTATCTAGCGACATTAAGATAGAATATTATTTGTGTAAAATACTTTGTAAAATGACCCGCAATCTTCTGCTCGAGCTGCGCCATGTCCATTTCCGTTGGCTCTGCTTCTTAAAGAATGTGTTCAAACAGAATAATTTCTCGTTGTTCAAATAATTCAACAGCATATCTTCTCTATTATTTCTGTCTCCCAGCCCGAAGTTTCCGATGTATTCGGTGTCATCTAGTTGTCTTCTTTCTACTTTAGCTTTGAAATCTCCTGTAATAATGGTATAGAAGGTTTTTTCCAAGTTTTTAGCATGTGTAATGTCTTCGTATAGTTCTATAGATTCGTCGTTCGCTAGTTGGTGCATAACAGTGTATTATTTGAATGTTGTGTTTGAGAGATTCCAAAGCCCAAAAATTATATAACTATTTTGGATTAAATGTTTATTATACTGTGTGATATTAGAAGTTTATTAAATATTTTCGGCATAATGATTAGGATAATGGTTAGGATCGCTTTGAGCAGAGTGATTAATAAATTGTCCGTTGCAGTCGAAAATGCAACTGCATCGAAAAAAAAGATACCTTTAGCTTCACACCTGGAATTAACTAACACGAACCTTAACCGTGTGATTTAATGCCCTGTGATTTTGTTTTAATGTTTATGTTTCAATCCTCTACCGCGAAGAAATTGTCTAGATAAATTAGAAAAAAACGTCATAAATTATTTGGACTTTTACGACTCAGGTTTTATCTTTATTCTAGTCTCGCCTTGTTAGTATCGACATTTTTAATTATTGGAATTATCGTTTTAGTTCTCTTTCTCTCACTTGATAATTATGAACCATTCTCAACGATGTTTTAATAGTGATATGTTTATAACTATATTCGTTCTGCCGCGCAATGTTGTCGAGACGTGTTTCGCTAATTGCACGCTTAAATGCTCCGCAAGTTTAACGACATAATCGTGTGATGACAGATTGGATATATTGCGTAGAAGTATCGCGCTCTACGGTGTTTATTGAATTAATTAATTGCATAGTAATAAAATTATGGTGCTTTTTTCAAGCAATAGATATGTTTTCCAATTCTTTATTCGATCTTGCTCTCTTCAACCTCTATCTCTATTGTTATATCCACAGGTGATACACACCTGCCGAAGTAATTTTTTTTCAACACGGTGCATTGCTAGCGAGAATCTCGTAAATCGCGCCCAACGATGTCGTTTGCACAATCGGCATTGCGAGACTAATTATCGTCGTGAATAATAGATCACCCGCGTGGTATCGATCAAATTTCTAGCCGTGGGCGTGGTGTTTCGTTGCTGCTGTTCGCTTTAGCCGACATGCCTCGTCGGGGCTTTAAATGTCGGGATTGCCTCGCTTCGTTGCATGTCTAACAATCTTAACTCCGTTGATCACACCGAAACGCATTACAAATACGCGATTCTAAGAAACACCGAGCTTACATATTTGCGCGGCATGATTCAACACCGGTTCTATTACATTAACATCCAAACGAGCGGCGCGATTTCGCGTAGGGGCGCGACATTACAGAAGAGAGCGAAGGTATTCTCTTTCCATTCTGCGGTATCGTCACCGATAGCAAAATCCAGTATGTAAATATATCCCGCAAAAGAGATACGTCGCGCATGTGCAGGGATCTATGCATACAGCGAAACACGTGGGCGGCCGGCAACGTACGAGCCGGCTCTGAATGAACTTCTTGCGCCACGCATGTGAATGGATCCGCGTGCGTTTAACGACGACGTCGACTCATTTCGCTCGGAGGGACCGGAAGTCTTCCGTCTCTTGTAACCGTACAGGTGTGGTCGTGGCTCGCGGAGGATGCCGTGGAACGCACGTGTTGCGAGACGTCGACGGGTCGATGATTGATTATGAAATCGGATATACCCGCGGAAATGTGACGTATGAGAAGGAATATGCATTGAATGCAGAAACATATACGTTTCGTATGCGATAATCGTATTCCTCGAAAAAAAGCGATCACATTATCAACGCAGATTCTGCAGCTATGCAGAAGTCTAAAGAAATCGTTTATTTCTGGAGAAAAATATTTTATTTACGGAAACTTTGAAAATTTTTATTCTAAAAACAAAATATACATTTTTCAGAAACCGAATAAAAAATAAATAATTAATAATTTTTGGTATCATTTTTTTTCTTTTTTTTTTGCTTTAATTTAAAAAAATTCAAAACGAAAAATAAATCCGTTTATTATGAGTTCCCTTAAGAAATTTAAGAACTTATGAAAATTATATGGATATATCTAAGATTGTACAATTTCATTGGTTTTTCTATGGATTTTTCTTTGGTTTTTCATTGGTTTTTCTATGAGTTTTTCTATGAATTTTTCTTGGCCGTACTCTGTCACTAAAATCTGTGCTTGTAAGAATTTTTTTTAACTTTGTTAAACAGTCTTGAGAAGCAATAGATACATATTAGTTTTATAGAAAATTATAATAATGATAAAATATTAGTGTTATCCAAGTATTATATATCATGATTATTTCTATTCTCATCAGCGTGACTTGAAAGATAGACACACACCTGCCGCATAGAGATCTCTAGCGATATCTAGCATCAAAAGGCTTGATCAGTCTCGCTGGCTGAATCGGCATCGTGAATCGACGGATCGACGATGGTCGATTGCGCTCTCGATGGTGCTCGGAGGGGGCAAACGCGTGGGCGCGACGGGCTTTTGTAACGGTAAACTACAGAACAGAAAGGTGGTAAAAAGAGGACGTGTGGCAGGAAGGGGACAGGGATGGAGGCATTGATTTGAATATTGAAGAATCACGAGGCGTGGGCTCCGCTATATGACTGCACCTTACGATATGTCTTGCCCTGCTCCCCATCATCCCCCCCCCCCCCTCTGGTATCTCACTGCAGTTACACCGTCGCGAGATTTAATGCAGCCGCACGTGGTTATGTAACGGTGAAGTGGACCATTGATAAACGAAACAGCTAGTGTATTTCTCATCATACATGGACATAGAGTTTGATTTTCATCCTTCTTCAATCGTGACAAACGTGACACGTAGCTCTCTGCGTATCGATTTGTCGAAATACACCCTCCAATTGTCCAACCGATAGATAAAGTTTGCAATCGAGCATAACGTCGGTCATTATGGTTCTGCTCTCGATATCGAATACGCGATACCGCTATAGTATCGTTCGCGACATGGAATCGGCGGAAAGTCGACGTTTGTCGAAGGTCAGTCACATTTGTCTTGAATTTATATAAAAATTTATTACTACTAAATTATTTGTTGTAATTATCGAGTCTTGCGCAAGAATTTTTCATCAATGTCAAATGACAGATTGCGAAATAATTATAAATCAGTCGTATCAGGCGTATCTCGTTTGCTTCAATCGAGCGTCTTTATTGGTCGCTGTGAAATCCCGCGGATCGGACAAGATTTCCCTGTATCTCGGGACAGGTTCCGCGTGGCGTGTGACAAGCCGGGCTAATTTATCGCGGCGGTATAATTATCTCGGTGCCTACCGGTCGTGGTGAGGTTGGTCGACCAATCGAGAATCACAGCCGCGACTTTCGCTCCTCCCAGGCGTCGGGAGCAATGCGTGACACGTCATTCGCTCGTAAATCGCTTACCGGGTATCCCGTCGATGGTGATTTATCGATGGATGATCGACAAAACGAGAAAACCGATTCCGATTCGTTTCGAATCTCGAATTTAAAGCTCGAAATAGAGAAATTCTGATTAAAAATTAATTAATCGTTGTAATTTTATTTATAGAACGTCGGAATTTGTAGAACATTTTTCTTTAGAACTTGTTTGGATTATTAATTTAGGTGACATGTACAAATGTTTTCTATTTATTACGTGTATGTATATTCTGGTATCTATACTTATCCGTATATTTTTGTAAAACTCACTCTAAGATGATAATCTCTGCTTCTATTACTATCATTGCTACTACCACTCTCTCCGCGTAGCGTGTAACTCGAGAAATACTTGCTCTTTCATTTTCGAGGGATCGGTGTGGCCGCGTTATTGCAACGGCAACCACAGTAGAGAGTGCTTATCAAGTCATTAGGGCACTATTATGTTCCGAGCAACGTTTGTTTAACCCGATTCCGGGATTTACTTTCATTGCGCACTAGCGAGGGAGCGAAATAATCGTCGATGCGAAACTATTGATCAATTTCGGCGAAGAATACGGCGGACGTCATTCGAGCGTATCAAACGATGCCCGCGTATCTCTCTCCCGTGATCTCCCATGTAATAATTAAAGAATCGTAATTAACGACTGATTAGATATTCAAAAAGTGAACGTTCGCGTATCAAAATGTATTGTTGTTTTCTCGACCGTGACTTTGATAGAGGAATCGGAAATAAAATTCGGTCGATCGGTTACATCGATGCATGATTCCTTTACATAATTGTTCTTTCACGTGGACTTATATTGCGATAAGAAAACAATACAAAGACTGTCGCGTTACGATCTACGCGATCGATTGCACGGTGATTGGTAAGTCGCTGCGCAATATAGCGGCGCTTTAATCACCTTCATTATCGCCTCTGCGAGAACCAGGCACGAAATTAGAGGACAGTTTGACAAGCCGACCGCGTCGTTGGCCGACTTAATTAACGTCGAGCCGATCGCCTCTACCCTACGTCGCTTAATTGATTTGCAAACGTCATTGGTTCGGGTCTGCAATCATTATCGCGATCTCGATCTACCGGCCGATGGGATCGCGCGCCGACAATTTGTCTTGTTCCTTTCGCGAGACGTTTATTGAGAATAGCTGAGATATACTAAAGAAAATAGACTTTTAAAATTTTTCCGAGAAATGTATTAGATTTTTATACTTGTCTAAAATATTAAAGATTGTATGTATCACATGCTTAGAATTCCGAATGACAAGAGAGTGTGCGTTGCAATGTAATTAACAGCGGGAGTGGCATGCAAAACGTCGCGCGATCGTTATATTCTACTAATTAGTGTGCGCACGATCGAGTAATTGAAGCTATC
The DNA here is from genome assembly GCA_963971435.1 of Lasius platythorax. Lineage (NCBI taxonomy): Eukaryota > Metazoa > Arthropoda > Insecta > Hymenoptera > Formicidae > Lasius > Lasius platythorax. The sequence continues at coordinate 8,694,216 of OZ020541.1, forward strand.
GGTAAGTGGTATCGTTCATCTATCCCGAACAATTTCCGTGATTCATCTCCCATACGCTTCCATCTGACATTCAAAAGAGGTATGTAAAGAGAACAACGGTACCCGCATTCGTAGTAATTAATCCACTAATTTACGATACACGCTCGGCTTGTTGTATACCAGGAGCGGTCATATTTATATACCCGGGTAGAGATATATAGCGTGCTGACCGAGACGCGTTACGACGATAACCTCGCGATTTGCGTAATAACTATCGCAGCGCGATCAGCATCCGGTAATGCAATCTTTTGTTACAGCCGAGTCCGCAAAAACCGTCCGCTCAGTGTGTATCTGGCCCGCGACTTTACGCTCCTTTTTCTCTTTCTCTCTCTCTCTTTTTTTTTTATTATACACTGGAGAATGCGCGGTGTATACCCCGCCGCCACATATAACGGCCATTATTCCGGCCCGTTTGAGCGACATGTGGACAATGAGGAATACAGGCCACCCGCGGCTTAAGTGTTCCCCATTGAAAGTGCGAATTCTGCTACAGTGCTTCTATTTTGCTCTGGCTAACAGATCTCATAGACGTAACAATTATGTCGCGTGCTGACGGCTGCCGGTACTCTTTCCGCATTTATTGTATATGTATATCTTAAAAAATATATCCACGCGGCCATACACGAGCCAAAAAAATTCTAATTCGTGAAAAGAAATACGGTATATGTATATTAATATAATAATTACATTTTTTTAATTATATTAATTTTCTTTTCTAAATTATTAATTTTTTTCTAGATTTATTAAACTTCGCAAGCTTTGCTTGCACATTAATCGCGAGCTATCCATTCGCAGGAAAATAAAGTCAATTTTGATTTGAGATAAATACCGCAAGTTTTCACACATTAAATAAATTCCCATCCGGATGCGGGATTGTTTACAAAATTTCCTCACGTTTGAGTCAGGCATTAAATTTAACGCTAAATTACCGTTAGCTAAACCTCGTTTAAATTGCAACCACATGCTCTGCGGAATTATTAATTAACAGAGAGTCGCGACTGAGCGTTCCTCGCATCGATAATAATTTCTTGATCGCATCTCAGGTCGCGACTTGCTAACGGACGCAACGTCTCATCACGATTATACCGCTGCTTACATTCTCATGCGTCTGTTGAGATGATAGCGCATTAATGTTGGCACCCCGCGGAGCGAAATGGGTCCATTCAGGTGTCTTTCGGGCTTAGCAAGAGCAGTGAGAGCTTTTCGAGAATCAAAGGCCACTGTGTTCTCGCATGCTATTTGCATGAGCAGTGCATAATCAGATCATTCGAGGAAATAAATACGATCACCGTTTGTGCACGGCTCCCGATTAGCAAACGACGATGTCACGATCGATATTCTCGAATATTACCAAACACATTTGGATAAAGAGATATCCTTGCTCATTTTGTTAGCACATAAAAGTATTACTGTAAGCATTTGATTTAATGTATTGAAATTATATAAAATGTATTTATAAAATACATTATAAATCAAATTAAATAATATATATATTATATATATAATATATGTATATGGTATTTTGGTAAACATTACGTCAAATATATTTATAGCACTGTTGCATAATTAGGCATTATTAATTATTTGGTATTTTATATTTAGTTGGTTATTTAGTGGATGGAGAAAGTTTTTTTTAAATGCTTCTCACTTTTTTTTTTAAAGCGACCGACACGCAAAAAAAGCATCTTTCAATTTTTTTAAGCATTACTAGGAAAGTTGGAATTTTCCATTCGAGTCTCTGTACTTTGTTTACTCTTACTATACGGGGTAACTACGCCGTCGCTCGTAATTGCCTGTTAAATCGTTCTCGGACTTCAGTCTGCGATCGGCGGCAGATTGCGGCGGTTTCCGCAAAAGCCACGTCGGCGGAACCACGATGAGAGACCGGTATGTCGTAATTATGACAGGTTAATGTCGCCGATGCAATTCGAGAAGGTCAGCCTCGCGGCAAATTGAACCGCCCACGCGATATTAGCAAGAGACCGCACTCCGTAGCTAAATCTCCACCGTTCACGGCCGTGTACATTGCGAATTCGTATACATACATGCATGCCGCGTGCACGCGTGTTATTCCATTAGCGTGATCCGTCGCGTTAGAGAAAGGGGGGATCCGAAGTCTCCAGGTATACGCATCGCGCGCACTGTTGTACTGCGTTATTTATGTGACGTTCCATTACAAGCTCTTAATTGTTTGACTAATGCGCACGTCTAAGTCACGCCGTAAAGTCCGCTTCGAATGTTCCTCTGTATTTAACTATCGCGAATTACTTACTTCTCGCGAAGCAATTTTATAGAAATTGAAATTTTCATCGTTTTAAATTTGGTTTCCAAAAGACCAAGATTGTTCCAAATTCAGATTTATTCGAGTTTACGAAGAACACTATATTACTTATTTTTTGTACTCTTTTATTATATTTTCGCATTTAATATATGTGACCAGATCCTTTTGTATGAAGCTCCCTGTATACTTAACTTTTAAGAATACATTCTTCTTTTTTTCCTTTTTTATTATATTTTTGCATTTAATATATGCGACCAGGGGCTCGATTCTTGAATTCATTCGCAAGAGAAACGTATGCGCAAATTCTGCTCTTATAGAAAAGTTGCACGTTGATTGGCTATTGCATGGCTTTTAGTCAATCAACTTGCAACTTTTCTGTAAGAGCAGAGTTTGCGCATACGTTTCTCTTGCGAATGAATTCAAGAATCAAGCCCCTGATCCTTTTATATAAAGCTCCCTGTATACTTAACTTTTAAGAATACATTTTTCTTTTTTTCTTTTATCTAGGCATTGTCTGTTGTTCTTCATGCAGTTGGGCTTTCTATCGATAACGATTTCCAGTTTTCTGTCCATCTTTTCGGCGGTCTCCCTGGCTGTCTCACTTAGTTTAAGTTCTTGGTTTTTAATTAAATGATTTTCATTTGCTCTCTTTCCACGTGTGCGTCCCATTCCTTCCTTCTTTTTCTGTAAAATCTAACAATATTTATAATACCACATTGTTCTCTCACTGTCTCGTTTCTCACTCTATCCATCCTTGTTTTTTTATTATAGTTTTTAGAGTTGTCATTTCTGTCGTTCGCATGAGTTCTTTCGTTTTACTTGTGTCTGGTCTCGCTTCCGCTCCATAAGTTAGTACGAGTCTTACGATAGTTTTGTAGATTTTAATCTTACTTTCTATGGCCAGGTGTTTGTTTTTCCATACTACATCCTTAAGGCTTCCTGATATTTTTGCATCCTGCATTATTTGTTGTTTCACACTGAAATATAGGTTTCTATTGTTAGAGATGTTTAAACTCAAGTATATAAAGTTCATTACTTGTTGTATCATGTGCCCTTATATCTCTAATTTGCATTGTACAGGGTCTTTGGAAGTGAATTCTCGATTTGTTATTCCGTAATCAATTGCAGATCTCTTTCTTTGTATGTTCTCGAAGGTATATACACTTATTGTATTTTATGGTTAAAAAGGTATTATTAATCCTTAGGGTGTTTGTGTGTAGAAGTCAACTAGTAGAACTCTATTATCGTTGTAAATCTCTTCGTTGAATCTTTCGTCGAGCATTTAGGTCTTCTAGTATTATCATTTTGTGTTTCGCTGGTACTTGATCTATCTGTTCTTGTAGGCATTCAAAGAACTTCCTCCTTTCCGAAATCAGTATAAAAAGAGAGTTAATAAGAGCCAGGATATTATGCGCGGATATTATGCGTAACAATTTATTTCTAAATTCTTTAAATTCCTCCTTTCCTCTCTTGATTTTGTAATATCAGGGGATTAAGAATACATGAATTTTTACACAATGTGTTTGCATAAGTTCCATGCAAAACCTTGCCTTGTATCTCGCGCGAGAGCTTTACATGTCGTTACAAGGCAATTTGAATGCGCGAATACCGAATATATAACGCGATCATCTCGAGACGAGACGGCGCAGTCCCGTTGTTGTTGTGGAACCGGCTGTACAACACATCGAGAATTATTAGCGCGATATACGGCTAACGGCACATGTTATGCAAATCGCGGGAAGCTTTATGAAGCATTTGTAATTTTTCACAATTTATAATAAATTCGTGAACAACTTTGTACGTGGCGCAGCGCGCCGACAAGCTTATATTTTCCTCGTCATATTAAAATACGAACGCCGCGGCGGCTTGATAGCGACTGGTGTTCACGCTAGATAGACGGGGATGAAAAGATCGTGTAAAATCTGTGTGTATAGGTGAATTAATTTTCAGAATCATCGAATAAAACTCGATTTAACTTCTTTTTCCCTGTTATTATATATAATATGCAAATCTCAAACTTCTAACCAACAGCCTGTCGACGAGTGCGTATTCCATCAACATATTCAATGGTCTATTAACCGCACACGAAAGACAGGAAAAGCGAGGTCAGGGAGAGCGCGCAGGCCACGAAGACGACGCACCTACGCCCGTTATCGATGTATCGATAGAGAACTCAAATATTTTAATTATACATTTATCGAAAGTTGAATTTTCGGAATCGAAAACTTATAATTTTTAGAGATACATCTAAGTAAAGACGTTGAAGGAAAACGTATACGATGGCCTACATTTTATTGGTTTCCATATGCGCCTGTGGGACTTAAAAGCGACGCAAAATTGGCAGGTGCCCCCGGGTGGTTTCTCGCCCCGGCCGTTTTTCTCCCTAACTGGCTAAAATCAATATTTAATCGGGCTTCCATCGCGCGCATAGCTCGGAGGCAGGTGCGAAAGCAGACCGCCATTGTTTCAGCGCCAATGATTTTAGCGCCGCGGGGTATCCTCGTAGCTTCGAATCCCTCTCGGAGCTATCTTGCTACCTCTCTCTCGTTTTCTGGGTCGCTCTCCGCGATAACGATCGGGCCGAGATAACGAGCGGGCAGATAATTGGATGCTGGATATATCGCCGTAAAATCTTCGCGCTTCTGCGAAGATAAAATCTTCGCTACTTTTACGGTTGCGACACGCGTAAAACCACGAAGGTGAAAATTGATAAATAAGCAAATTTCTTCCGCGCAAAGATGCCTCGAACGCCCTTATATCTTGGATATAAGGGACTTCTCCTGTATGTACAAAGCCGTGTTGCGCTCTCAAACATCATAAAGTATAGTATATTATCCTTTAAACGGACCACGCGCGAGCAAATTGTCGTCCGTAGCCTCTTTATCCGAATTACTTTACAGCGATTTCTTTTGATTTTACGTACTTCTCTTCGCGATTCCACCGGAAGTTTTTATAAGAAGTCTTACATTGCAAAATTTTGGGTCAATTTTTATAGTTAATATTTATTTTTAAAAATATAATATTAAGTGTATAGTTCAAGACATATATTATGAATAAAATTTCTCTAAATTTTATCACAAAAGAAGAGAGAATTCCTTCTAGATTAATAGTATTATCGAACGCATCTTGACCTATTTTTCTGATCTCTTTTTCGAACGGAAATTTCTCGTCACCGTAAGGAGTCCCGCTAAACATGCATCCGGTGCTGCAAAAAAGATATCCCACTTTTAGACGGTCTCCTTTGCTATGAAACTCGGTCGGATTCAAAATAGACGAGCTCTCTCAAGGGGAAAAAAATATTAATAAATGGCGGGTGAGGTCCTATACTTCCTGGGCCTATGTAGGTAGCATGCAGGGTACCGATAGGGTGGGCAATACCGTTAACCATCATCATCGACAAGCTCAATCGTTCTTTGTACCCGACAAAGGGTGTCTTTGCATCTTCCGGAAGGAATATTTCAAATCTCATCCGGTCTTCTTGTCAGAAATTTTACATTGGATCAATCGAGATTTTATTTGACTACATTCGATCTGATAACGAAATTACAGCAATTCTAATAACGTCCTAGGTTTGCAAGTAATATTAATATTATTTTAAGAAATAATATTATAAAAAATAATATAACAAATAATATTAATATTATTTTTTATAATTAAAAATAATTTTGTTAATGATGGGTGCTTACAAGTATCAATATTCGGTAAATAAGTTGTATCGCTCAAAAGAAACGCAGTCGCAGTCAATGTACTATAAATGACGTATCCTAACAAACGTACGGCAACTTTTGACTCTATATCTCCTTGTTTAGTAGGTTTATAAGATACTTTGAAATTAGATTAGGAAATGGTTTCTATCCTTAATAAGTAAATTATAATGTATTAATAAATAAATTGATGTTTATCATTGACATCTAGATTGTCATTTACAAACAAAACGTTAATAAAGATGTCTTACAGACATTTTTAAATATGTAAAAAAATGTATTTTAGATTTTTCTGTTGCTTGGATTACACATGTTAAAGCGTTTAACGTTTGTAATCCAAATTCATCATAAATTTTTTAATTATCTGCTTCTATTTCTAGAGAGAAAGCTTAGAATTCTCTCTGTATAAAACATTTTCAGTAACAGAGCCGATCAATTATTATCGATCGATAATTATATGGCACAATGCGGCTGATGTTACTCCATGCTTCACCTTTATCTTTTGCATATGATCGTTTGCATAAATTTTGTTATAGCATCGATGATATTTTAAGTCAATTCTGTTTGCCTGAGCCGGAAAGAACTCGAAGAGCACTTTTACTACGCGACCTTTATATTACCTATCTCACCAGAGCGCATACGCAGGTGCATAAGACGGGCTTTCGCACTTACGATACGTTCGATGCGGAGGCGACGAGTCAAAAGAGTAACCATTAATTTCATTGAAAACGCGTTAGAGACCTGTAATCGTCTATTGATCATTCTGGACTTTCCTACGTCGTGCGTATGCGTTGTAATGGTTCGGTAACTCATTTTAAATTATAGATATAACATCATGCGAGAAATAAGTTTCTAAACTTTCTATGTAATAATAATCTTTCTCTGTTTCTCGATGTGTATAATTCATAATCCTAAAATTTAATTTTCGTTTTGTTTGCAGTTGTAAAAAATATTAAAAAAAATATATCTTTTTCTTCTTTCATATATGGCTGACGGATAACCATATATGTAGGCTTAAAGCCTGTTTTTGCCTATTATGGTTATTATGGATTGCCTATCATGGATTCTTGTTTTGCTTTCGATGCTTAAGTATTTGTTTCTCCAAACGGTGTCTTTTAAGCAGCCTGAAATCTATATGTGTATTGTGCTGGCTGTTAATTAAATTGCGATAGAGAAAGAGAGGAATTAATATTTAATGAGATTTAAAAATCACAGAATCGCGTGTTTATGATCATTTATACCCTCATAATTTTCGTATTTTTATAATAAATATTTTTGGAAAGGTAAATATTTTTAAAATTTATCAGTTTCTCTTCGGCGATGTTTCGAACTTGACTACCCCGTGCTGAAGACTTTCGCGGACTTTCGATCCCCCACGGGCACGATCGCTTGAAATTAATCTGCTCCCCTCCCGTGAGGGGTCATCGGTCTACGCGAGCACCTTCCGAGATCGTTAATTCGCGATTTACGCAATCGCGTTTCGTAATGGTGCTCCGTACATCTGCCACCCACACGCCTTGGGACAGGTATTATCCTAATGACGGTTGAGGGCAGTTTATAACGTCTTAAATTGATTCCGCCGCCTTGTGGTTTCGGCCAGCTATTCGAGCAGTCAATCATTGCCCCATTTCCCTCCTCCCCTCTCCCTCTTTATATATATATATATATATATATATATATATATATATATATATATATATATATCTAGTATGTTTGGTATTATATTTTCATATATATATATCTGGTATTTGTTTGGTATTATATTTCCCCGTATATATATCTCTGATATATATTTATTTGATATTCTATTTAGACATTTACATTGTTCAAGTAGAATTTAGCAAAATACTCTAAGCAGCTCATTCGCCGTAATCGATTACATTATACGAATCTCGCGTAACGTTAAGAACGTTCGAAGTCATTCGCATCTTCAAAGTCATTCGCATCAGGCATTAATCACTTTTTCAAAGTCATTCGCGTCAAACATTAATCACTGTTTTTCGCTTAATTAAAATGCAGACAATCAGCCCTTAAAGAGATCCCGCGTCTGTTAACGGAAGTATCACGGAGAAAGAGAGAGAGTCCCGTGGAGATGAGCCTTTTTTCTCGCGATAGCGGTCGCGATGCGAAAACGAGATTTCGTTTGGGGGCATCGTAATGCGGTAGCTGCGTCTCATGTCGCGCCGTCGAGACGTAATTGCGTGTTTGTCGAACCGTTATTAGTTTCGCTGCATGCACGCAATCCTCTGGGATCCCGGTCTCGGAAGGAACGAGCTCGATCGGCGGGAACGCGTACGACGCGGACAATAAGAAAACCGCGGAGGGTGGAGCTGACAAGGAGAGCAAGAGCTATTGGGATCCGTTAACCGCGCGATGTAACGGCTCTAGAGTTTTTTTACCGATTTTTCTCGTCTGTGAGACGTAATCCGGAGCGACATAGCAAGTGAGGCATTTTGCGTTCAGAAAAATGTCGCGATATAGGATTATGTATTTTTTTTCCCCCTCGTAGGAGGAAAAATCATGGACGCACGCGCGGAATTACATACATTTTTTTAGAGAAATCGTATTAAATCGCAGTCTGCATTACTCTTCAATTGTAGTACGTGATTATTTTACTTCTTTTAGAAATAATCTATATTGTAATAATTACTGACTGCATAACTAATGAGAGACACAAGATAACATAACTATCAAAAATATCAAAAATATATTTGTTAAATGATCGCGCAACAATTGTGCTAACTCGCTCATCGGACAATATCGCTCGAAGAGAGCTCCGTCCCGTCGGAGACCTACGGCTTGTGACCCGCTGAAATAAAAACAGAGGAAGGGCCAGCGGCATTCATTAATAAGCGCAACACCTCGTCGGCGCGCGGCCCACGTCTTCATTAGCGGCGCGGCCGGGGCGCGCGATCCATTAGTTTCCCAGCAGTAACACGTGCATCGTTAAGAGCGATATTTAATTAAGCGTCGAATAATTGGAAATATTTCTCGGCAAAACGCACACGCCGCGGGGGCACCGGGCGTACCCGGGTCACGTTGGCGTAATTAAAACTGGGATCATTACGCCTGCGTTTTCCCTTTCGTCGGATTATGCGTGTTGACGAACGGATGGATACATATGCACGTATTGCGTGAGATTTTTCCGGCACCCTCGGCGATGACTCTTCCCCGATTTCGCTGCGTGGGAGTCGCGCAGGTGCATCCTCAATGTCTGAACTCGCGAGCGCGGTGATTCAGCGTCGGATCGCCACGATGTAATTCTCTCTTCTCTCTTTCTCTCTCCTCCTCCGTGTGCCGCGGTGTATCATCGACTTGTGCCGATGATCACGTCGATAGACTATTCGTTGTTCGACCGATGACGTGGCGTTTTATGATTACTCTGCGTGTTACTTTATCTCGAAACGAGTTGCGACCTACGCGAGCGGATCGGCTTATGTTAGTTCTTCGTTTGTGTTTGACGGATAGCCGGCGTATTTAATATTGGTTGTGAAAGAATACGTTGTTTATTTTATATACAGTGGCTATTGACTGATTGCCGAAACGTCGAAAACGTCGAAATATAGTCGAAATTCCCTTCCCATATGTTTAGTATAATCGAATAAGTAATTTTCGAAAATAGATTTAATATAGACACCTTATCGTAATCGACAAATTGAACGTCTCCACGCTCGCTTATAAAATCAGCTCGAGGCATATTTCCTCTTCTCCCTGGCGTCTCGCATCTCGTAAAAATGATTTAACCCCTGGTCGTAACGTTCTGTTTCTCTCTGCACAGCCCCCTTTTAACCAGCGTTCTTTTAACGTTAATAATCATTGGTCTCGGCTCACGCTAAGATCACAGATTCGAGAGAGACGCGGACGTGAAGCCGTGCCCGAGTTATCGGCGCATCTGTCCCGTAAATGGGCACAGGATTTATGAGCGGACCAACACGCGTCCGGAATCATTATCTTGACTCGGCGCGAGATATTTATACGTGCAACCTTGGCGGCTCTTCCACACCCTGTCATTATCCGCGCGCGCTTCCGACGATTTCGTTGCTTCCTTGAAAGAGCGAATTAACGAATTAAGAACATTGATGTACTTATGTACATTTTACGGACAGAAAACATAGCGATTTCGTCGATGGAGATATCTTGCGCATAATGTGCATGAATATGTCATATATTCTTTACGATGAAATCGAGAGGCGTAATTATATTCGCGGATCATCATTTTATAATTTTCTCGTCTGTTTCCTATCGTTATTGAACTTCGTGAATTATTTTTTAACGTTTTATCCATCGTTTTATTCAATAAATTTGCAGTTTTTATTGTGCTGATGTGGAGTAACTGGGGGTAGTTTTCGGAGGTTAAGGGTTGAGTAACAAGGTCAAGAATTACAGCAATTAATTAGCAACAAAATAGCACGAAAGAAATATGTCTTAATTTTTTGTTTTAATTTTTTCAATCTATGGCTGTGCTAACTTAAGTTTAAAGAGGCTTCATATCGTGTTTCCGAAAATAAATAAATCAGGCATCTAATTTCAAAATATGATCAATTAAGTTAGACTGATATATATTATTCACATTTGTCAATATGCATCGTTGAATAGAATTGCTCCATTCGTTACACGATGTCACGGTAGTATCCATGTGTTCCGTACAAAACGGACCGTATTATTCGCATATGTTTGAGCTTCTCCGTGTCGTTCGCTAATTATCGAACGATTAGCTGCCATAATTCGAGTCTCACGTGCGATGGCGTGCATTACCGGTCCATTACTGAACGGGAACAGTTCACCTGTCCCGGCGCTACGGGTTAATAAATCACGCGGTTTTTAAAGGAGAAAAGGAAGAGTCTCGGCGGAATAAAAAAAAAAGAACGAGATCTCTATGAAGAAAGAGTCTCTCTTTCACGCTTTCGATGGTGATCACACGGCGATTCACAGCATGTGTATTCAGCGGTGATCATTAACCGACTATTATATGCTGCTCTCTCGAGAGAGAGAAAGAGACGACTATTTTTTTTCTTAACAGTCACTAGATTCTCGGCCGCTATAGGAGAAGGAAGGGAAGGAGTAAGAGGAGGAAGCGGGGAGGGGGGAATCTTTCAGAGCATTCAGCCGACACGTTACACTTGTTGGCCTCGCTTTGTCCGGGATCGTACGCCGCGTTACCGCGGCCATTATTCATCCTAAGGGGTTGTCTACCCGGATATGTGCCTTGATACGCGAGCGTCGGCGGTCCTCCTCGAGCTACTTGTCAGTTCAAAGCGGAGAAATAATCCGGCTCGCCGATCGAATCGCTCGTTAACATCTCGGGTGTACGCGCCTATCCGTTCGTTCTCTGAGCGTGTCACGGATGGAATAGCCGGGTCCGAACTTACGCAAGCTTACATAACCAAGCGATTAAAGTCCTCTTAACAATGGTTATTATAGATTGCGACTGTTAAATTAAAAAAAGCAGATTCTAAATGTAATTTTCAGGAGGAAATATATAAATTTTTTAAACATTTCATACTCTTTCTATATTAGCAAGCCGAAAGACAAAGATAGCGTTAATTTCCAATTTCATTATTTTATGATTTGTTCTCGCGTAAGCACGCTAATTAACACGCTATCTATCGTACCATTCTATCGCGATCTCTTTTTCCTCGCGTTTACACTGGTTAAAATGGTACTCTAGACGATTCAAAACGGTGGTAAAATGGCAGGTCTAGCGACTTATTGAACTAATGAGTTAATTACGAGCACATGCGCACGTGCTATTTAACGCAGCGGTCGAGTGCTAGCGGTACGCTATAATGAGAGGTGGTTTTTACCTGCGAAACGCCGCTTTGATCGCGCCGCACTGGCGACACTAGTGCAGATATAATTAGATGGCTTTTGTGCAAAACTAATTCGTTCACCAATTTTAATTATTTTATGGTAAACATGGTATGTGTGAAACTGACATATCATTTCGTGGCCTGATAAATAATTAAGAGTTCTGGCTTTATTTTCGTATATTATTACGTTCGGGATTACGTAACCCAAAGAAACAATGGATTTTATTTAAAAAGGTTAATAAACTCCCCTCGATGTCTTGCACGGCGTCATTGCAACAAAAATGAACATTCCTCTCACGTGAAAATTTCCATCTGACGTGAGGCTAACAATGAGCGTCGCACTTCGCCTATGAATATAAGGGGTCGTATAATATCCAGGCACTTAACACGCATCTAATATTTTCCGATATAATACTCCCACGCGGCGTAACATGTGCACATCCCTTAGGGTGAATTTAATTCGTCAGTGTCGATGGCAGACGAGCGTTTCACATCGTATCATCGCGTTTCCATGCTGCGCCACCATCGAAGATACCGCGACGAATTATCAAATTACAGACCACGTTTCTTTTTCAATTTGTATAAATAACACGCTACACAAATACACTTTTCGATAAATTTAGAAAAAGTAACAGCATCAAAAATAATATCTAAAAATATTTAATCCTCTTTTAATAAAATTTATTTTATTTTTGCAGCATAAATTACGACTATTTCTTATTCTAATAATTGGCATTCTAGATTTTACTTGCAAAATCTTTCTTTTAATTATATAATTATATCAGATTTAACAATTGATTTCGGATAAAAGCAAACAATTCGATTACGTTGTAAGGATTAAAACTGAATGAAATACAATCGCGCGCAAAACGCATTCTGATCCCGTCTTTTGCGTCATGATATTAACGTTATTAGCGTAACGGGCTGCATAACGAACCAGTACCCATTGTATCACACTGCTTATAAGACGCACAATAGCGCCGAGCACCCTCTAACAAGTTTGCAACGTGCTACGACTAGCAGGCCACCATATTCGCGCGAGTTCTTAATTATGTGTTTCAACACCGGCCAATGGCGGGTGATATACGGCCGTCGGTGCCCCGGCAATATCGGCGAAAAGTATCGGTCAAAGCGGCAGCAAACATATCGCTCAGGTTCACTTGAAACGCTTAATTGCAACGATAATTATTACTTAAAGACTGCGCGATTACGCTCGCCGGTTAACGTCCAATATACATATACAATATGTTTTTAAGCATGTAATATGTGTGCTCATAATTATTCCACAATATTTATCCTACAATATAAATTATATCAAGTTTATAAATCCGAATTATCCGTGTGAATTCATAGCGTTTTTTCTATGATTGTGGCTCACACGTCGCGACCTACGATCAAATTATCAAATCGCAGCGATGTTAAGCTCGCTTTTTTGTATCTTAATTTTTTGGGGTTTTAATTTCGAGAGGTGATAGAGACCGATCAAAGTGCCGTATATCTCGGCAACTGAGAAAGAACGAGAGCGAAAGACTAAGAGAGCCGGGGTTTTACACGAGCAGAGTCAACGAGTGGCACTGTATATACCGTGGATACCGTTAATCCTATTAAAGAAGGACCTACTAGCTTCTTCGCAGCTTCGGTAGCCATCTCTGCGGGGGTAATCGTGTTCGGATCCTAAGAAAGCCTGTTATTTCTCTAATTCACCTGCAGTCTCGGGGATCTTCGATATGAGAGCTCGGAGTCCCGCTCGTTCTCGGCACTCCGAACGGTCGCACCTCCGACCTCCTTCGCGCGCGGCAAGTGATCACGATCGATCGGATCGCCTCGCGACTCTCCCCGTATAATTAAGAGGAAAATCGTATTCCCGATTAGATTGGAATTCCGAGATATTTTCAAACGGAAATTGAAGCCAGACCGCGTCGCCGCCACGTATAATTCATTTCGCGTCTCGGATCGAGAAGTGGAAAAAAAAGGGGATCCGGGAATTTAGAGAAACACGCGTTAGATCCTCGTACGATAACCCGCGCACCGCCTATGATCTCGACACGATAATGTCGACTTAACTCTCTCATCGATTTGATTCGAAAATGAGTTGCATTCACGAGATACGCAATGCACCACAGAACGTATCTGTAGGAAATCTATGTGTTCAAGATCAATCACGCGCAAGTTAATTCCATGTAGATACGCTCGCAAGATTAATGTTTTAACGAGATATTGTGAGATAATATTGATATTTCACAAACAATCTTTTTATTCAAGTAAAAATATATAAATTCAATCTTATATTTATGAAAATAAAGAGAGCATTTATTATAATTGTCATACACACAATAAATAATTATTAAAATATAAATATCATAAAGTTAACCTAAACATCTAAATAATCGCCGATAAATTATCAGAAAAATCGATCTTTTTTAATTATGACTTTGTTAAACGTAATTCTTCTGCTGAGAGAGGGGTGAGTAATTTTATAAACATCCGAGATTTCTATTCCATATTGAGTTTCAAGTCACGATTATGCCGCGCGATCCTGCGACGAGACGCCACGTAATCGTTTGACACTGCGTTATATGTAATCGGAAACCGTTGTCGTGTCAGTACGTGCGGAAATTTACAGATGAACGGATAGAATTTTTTATTTAATCGCTATCTGTTAGGTATACAAATTAATTCGGTGCCTTTTATAAAATTAAAAATTGATTAAAAAACTACAATACACTTAATCATCAAAATAATCGCCGTTGGTGTCGATGACCTTACGCTACTTATCGGAGAATTTCCGAATTCGTTTGCACGACGATGTGACATGTATTAATCTTTATTCGACTTAAATATTTTCTGACATTTTACTGGTTGAAAAAATATCTCTATATATACAGATTATTATCTATTTAACCTTTATTTCGAAATTTTTTCTTTGATATTTTATTTTAATAAAAATATGCTTTTTTAAAAATAATCTTAGCAAAATGTATAAAAGCGTCAATGAATTCCGTTTTTATTTCTAAACATAAAGATAATGATTGATTAGTAATTAGTGAGATAATCAAAGTATCTAAGATACAAATTGTAGAACAATCGTAAAGCTTGTTGATTCTATTTCACGATTTATCGTCGACTGTAAATAATCCTCGCGATGTGTCATGATCTTCACACGAAGTCGGGCTTCATGTGTGATTCAGTTACGTGAGAAAGAGTATGGGTAACTGACATTCTCAAGGGAGGCGCGACTTGCGACACTTTCGGATCATCGACCGATCGACCGCGATGCGCTCGATATATCCTTGAACATCGACAAGTTTGCGATGTGATCTCGTCCGCAGGATCTATGGAACGTTCCGCGTATGGCCGTCGCAAATATGTCAGTCGTTTTGTAGGCGAGACTCCTTTCATACGCGTCTCATCGTTGCACTTTTGTACGAATCACATACTCGCGGCTTATCTCGTGCCTCGATGGATAAAGACCCGCCTTCTCAAACGGGTTCGATCGATTGATCGATTTTCTACTCACTACACCGGATCCATCGATCCTTCGAGCGCGTGAATCGATGCAGCTTCCGGAGGAGTTTTCGATAAACGACGCGCAAGCTTAGATAAACGTAGGCGGCCTGTCGACGAATGATCGATATCCCTATTTTTATTGCTGTTTTACAGCCTTTATTAGTGTTAGATCAACATCGCAAACTAACTTTGGATTATCTGTTTAACGGCAGTTATTAGGTGTGTCTTAATCATATGTATCATATATACGCACACATCAATGCCTACATATTTAATTTTGAAGTATAGATTATCTTGCAAAGCACAATTATTTTTATTACTATTTTCTTCCTATAACAGTTAATCAAGTTTTTTTATTTCTTTTTGTTTGCATACTTAATAAGTTCAATAACTATCTGGCGAGCAGCAAATTACAATAGTTTAGCGCAGCGCTTAACAGATTTTGTCAAATTGAACCTGTTTGCGCGCGTGCATGGTACTCTTATCCAGATATCACGTGTAAATTGTGTTTTACGATGGTGGTATACATATCGACTATCTGAAAAGTCAATCGGCCATCGAATAAATTGCCGTGCTCGCGGATACTGCGTAATGATATCCGCGTTATGCAAAAACCCTTTCCCATTGTTACGCCACGTGGTATGTAGTCGTTTCTGGCGTTATACGCCTCCTGAAATTCGAGAACGCCGCCTGATATTGATACACTCGCGACTACCGATTGTACGGAGATCGAAATCTGCGATCGAAGACGTGAGCGGTTGTCTGATATTCGTAGAAGAAAAGTTTAAGCTACTCATGGTATAATCGATTTGTTCAAATAAAAATTATATTAATTTCACAAATGGACATGGTGCGCTATAAGGGAAAGTTGTCTTTATTTTCTATAATTTTTAAATTTTAATCGGTATTTTATTACTTAATTGCGCGAAAAATTACCATCCTAAACGACTGAAGGGGGTGCGCGTCATGATGTAACGCACATAGCAAGCGCGCACGTCGATGTGATATAAATTTAATTACCGGATCGTTCATGCTCGAGGGAGCAGACCCCGGCGGCCCCGAGTCAAACAATCACTTTGCGTGAAAGTATGAAAATAATTCCGCGGCGGACAGTGTGTGCTCGAGCGTGTCTGCGCTATGTGCGTACTCTGTACACGATCGTAGGTGCTCTCGAAATACCGATCTCCGCATCCGCGGAGATTGACGTATCTCGACTCACCTGTTCCAAATTCCTATACGACGACTTTTCTCTAAGGATAGTTATTCTATATTGTTTTATTTTACTATAATTATCTCGCTTAATTGGCAAAATGGAGCTGAACGATCGAAGGAAGTAAAAAACTTCCACAATCTGCTCGTATAATATTGCACGATAACCGAATATCTTTTGCTCATTAGGGATCGTCCGCTCGATACTGGTTAATAATTTATTGCTTCAAATATACTAGTATTTCACGCGCATAATTGATAATTCTCACACGGACGCAGATTATCGATATCTTTCAGTATACTTATTAATTGCAGTTTGATCATTATTCCACGCGTTTAAGATTATCTGCTATTTCTCTATAGGCGCATCTGTACATGCACACACATACACACACACAGATATAAATACGCACATGTGCGGAGAAACAAGCAATATTGCGTTTATCATGAAAATATCTACACAAACGTCAAGTGTTGCATTACATTTGTTCTATATCCTTTGAATATTTTTAAGTTTGATACTTTATGCAAATTTGTTTTATTCGTTAATCAATTTTGATAAAAGTCTATATTACGCGATTCATAAATAGAAGCAATTGATGCGTATGGCTCTGTATTTTTCAATCGCGAAGAATCCTAGCGGGATAAAACGAGGATCATCAGTATGGTGGTATCTCACTGGTTAATTGCGACTGTCGACCGCGGTACGTGATTTACGAGACTAAGAACGGCAATATCGCTTTGTCCTTCTGCAATTAAAGTTTCATCCTAGATTATCGATTCTACCCGCAGAACCAGTTGTTCGCGACGTGTATTCAAGTGACCAAACTCGCATCAACACTAAAAATTTTTATTAATATTATTTACTGTACTTTTTAAACTATTTTTACTGTAATTACTGTTATTGTTTTTTTATGATATATGGATTAAAATGTAGGAACATGATTTGTAGATATACTGTTAAAAAATATTATAGAATTATATACATGAACAATAAGTAAAATTGCACTCATAATAATGTATAACATTTTCATTTACATTAACATATTTATTGTAATTTTATACTTATTGTCTATATAATTTTACATACTTTTTTACAATATATTTAGCGGCGTTAGAGATAAATTTGTTTGCTCTTTTATTACAATTTTTTTTAATAGTATTAATTTCAAAAAGCTATATTTTGAGAGGAAATTATTTCGTTGAAAGAAACTTTATATGCTATGATTAATATTATAAAAATCTGCTTATGAAACTATCTCTGGCACAATGCAACATACATGTGCACTTTCTAAATATCTAATGCTCTCTCTTTCGCGCTTGTTTTATATCTATCCTACAATTATCGAAATTTATAAATTTGAATTAGCATGAATTCACAATCGCATTTTTCGTCGTAGAAAATCTCGCGAGCGACACGTTTAAAAGACAGAAAAACACGCGTTGCCAACGTGTGGCACTAATTGATTGCTCGGGATAAATGAAAACTTATAGATAATTGAATCTGTCAGTCTGAAAACAACGTAGCTCTATAATTTTCGAAAGTCAAAGTAGCTAATGTGTTACGTGTTTTAAGCTCGTTACTAGTATATGTTGTGATATATAATTACATATTGATTGCACAATATTGAACATAATTTTGCATGTACCGCGTTTCAACACGTTAACACAATAAAATGGCCATTGCTTCATTAACTTAGGTGTGCATAATTGTCATCCATTGCGAATCGCATGCACTACGTAATCGTCATTACGTCGTATTATTACGTCAGATCGTTTAAGCGTGCTATTATATTGTTGCACGTCAAACGGCGGTTTAACGTGATTGTATGTGCCAATTGCATGCTTTTATGATTCCCGACCCTGCGCATAATTCGCGTCGATAGAAAGCACAAGCATTTTTCTGGATTAGCCATTGGCGATTTCCATCCTGAAATTGTATCTGATCTGCGTGCTCAGAGCTCGCAAAGCGAATACATAATACATTGTATGTTATGAATCAGTAACTTCGGGACAGTAACGTAGGGTATTATGCTTTTTTTAGACGATATTACATATACATAAGTCAGATGTTTATTTCTGTTGTTATAAGTAAAATAATATAAATTTTCTTTACATTGCATATTATTTACGATTATTAGAACTGAGTTGTCTCATTCTAGCAGTTGCAACGTTATGGAAAAAAATGCATGCTTTGTCTTCATTACATTATATTCAAAAATATTTCGCGACTTTAATGACTGTACCGTTGACGATATCAGCTGTTAACATACAGATACAAGATAATTTACTTTAAATTGTATTCACATATCTCAATATATTGCAATAGTTCACGCATATCGCCTTACACGTGTTATTTAACATGTTGCGCGTATAATCGCGGAATCTTCTCGTTGAATATCTCATTCAATCACCTCGTTACTTGCCGCTTCTCCGACGATGAAGGAAGTAATGGAAAGCGGGGACGTAAGAAGTATGGCACTGTTTCGCAGATGGGTTCCTTTCGCGTATCCCGCGCGCGAGTCGCGATTTCCGCATCGCGGGGCTATCAATCATCGCCCATCGCGGAAAAGGCGCGCGATTCTCAATTACTGATTGGCTTTACCCGGAATCGTTCACGCGTCATTAGCGCATCGCGGCTGTCCGCTCTAATTAATTGTTCTACGTCAAGATTCCATCGTCCAGATTTTTACTCGCCGTGAAGCATTTGTAGGTGGAACTTTCTGACATTTCGTTCTAAACTTCCTACACTTATTGTACGAAAGTATTATAACATGATTCATGCAGAAGATGAGGTTAATATTCGATATTTACGACGTAATGCTTCCATTGCTCACTAGCATTATAAATTAAGTATAGCATGCTATTACCAATATAATTATAATCTCTAGTTGTTCAGGAAAAAACAAAAATTTATTAAGTATTGTGTATTATTTTTGAAGGGAACAGTTATATTGCGACTAGAGAGCTCGTTAAGTGGCACAAAATTCCACGGCTGGGGAATTATTAAATGCGACGAGTTCCATGTGTCCGCCGCATTACCGTATTAAAGTAATAGAGTTTCGACATCCGGCAGTAACAAGTTAAATTAGCCATTAATATCAATTACGTTCGACGTAGTTCGTGGAAACCACCTTATCTCCCACATAATTGCGTTCTCGTACCACTTACCTTTTTATTAAAAGACCGTCTCGCTTAATTTTGTCCAATCAAACGATACGGGTCCACCTAGATGGTTATCTATTCGGCTCGCCGCCGAATTTAGCTGTCGCTAGAGTCTAGCATGTTCAGACCACACCTGCGCGCATGCGGGCTTCATTGAAGACAGATTAATCTGTATATTTTGTATTAGCCCGCAGGTATGCATGGCAATGTCACGCTCTACAATTTCTAATTCTATTCTCGCGAGATTTTTCTTGATGTACGGTTTCTTCGGATCACATATTTATATTAATCATGGAACGAATTCTTGAATTTTTTAAATGTCGAAATTATTACATTTCTGATTATTATAATTTGTTGATGTTGAGTAAAAATTTTGCTATATCAAATTCTTTCAAAATAACTGATAATAAGATTCAATAATTATTGTTATACAAAAATGAAGTGTTAAAAATCATTTTGTTATAATTGATATCGGAATCGGAATTTTTATTCACACGACCTATGATCTTTCCCATGGCGATGCCATGAAGAAACGACTCGATAATGCTTGTGGATAGGTTTAGTCCAAACTTGCCACCCTTCTAATCGTCATCGGGGTGGAAACATTGAAACGTGGCGGAGAAGTAAGGGGACGCGCGCAATATGCCTCGTGCCAATATTATCAGCCCTCTCCGCTTCGCAGGAAACCTTAACGACCGAACGAAACGATGCACCAGTCCCACGCTAGTAAGGTCACGTGCCACTTTCAGGACCTGCACAATGTACCGGTCCGTGTGATTCTGCGAAAAGTACTTTCCATTAAATGTTACCCCCCTTCCTATACTTTAAAAGATTTATTTCACCCTATTTGTAGCTTGCGCGTATCCCTACTGTTACAGACAGCGAATGATTCTGATTAATTTATTAATACATTTAACCGAGTAAAGGAAAATATGTGTGTAAACTATATGATTTAAATATTTCTATATAAATTTATATAGAGATATTAATATATAATAATCATTATCGATATCACAGGTTGAGAAAATCATTAAACATTTTGGAAATTTATTGATGCGTCTAATTATTTTATACTCGATCGAGTACACACTCATCAAAAAGGAAATATAATAAACTAGTATAAATCTATAATAGTCCCAATTGTGCGATCCATTTAGCTACATATAATTTTCTCTGATCAAACGTGCCGCACATTAATACATATAACGCGCGCTGATAGAATTCCAGCCGGTGCATCAGAAGAATTGCGCGAAACGATCGCACAATAGTGACTTCCGGCCTGGGATTGTATACGCCTGGGATGAACCGCCGAGTGAATTGCAGTTAATGCATCAGCCCCCTGCGCGCGTCGTTTGGTCGTAGGTCAAGGGGATGCCGAGGGCTGGTACGGAACAACCAGCTTCCGATTGATACGAGTGGCCGATCTCGCTCCCTCTCGTCTCTCTCTCTATTCTTTTGCCTCTCTTTTCGTCGAGGCGAATATCTCGTGGATATTCGTACGAGAGGCAAGTCGTCATGTGATTCAGAACCGGATATGCGTCATGGAGGATTTCTAGACGATTGAGCTAAGTGCACGCGGTGCGGATCGACGATGTCGGACGCAGGTCGCCCTTCTCCTATGCGTTGGATTTATCTCGCGTCATTAACTACAGCGAATATGTAGTTGCGTTGCATCGATTGTGCCATCACACTGACAGTAGTTCTAAATTGGTCTACCGATAATCAGCATGCCATTATTTTTATATACATATGTATTGTCGATAAATAGAATTTATGTTATACTTTATGCGGAGAATTTGTATAAAGTTTTTGTGCATTTTAAAATAACTTCTTTGTTCCGTAAATAATAAAACTAATTTGTAAAATAATAACTTTTAGAAAGATAATTTATTTAAGTTCTATCATTTAATATTTGTCAGTTTTATGAAACGATATTATTTTATTGGTACGTTTTAAAATTGGTTTTATTTTATTGATACGTTTTAAAATTGGTTTTATTTTATTGATATGTGTGTTTTAATATTTGTACGAATTAAAATAATTGTAACTTTTTTCTTTTCTCGGGTCATATGAGATGCAGTTGTATGAAATGATATTATTTTATTGGTACGTTTTAAAATTTTGATATTTTATTGATACATTTTAAAATTTTTGGTTTTATTTTATTGATACACGTTTTAATATTTGTACGCATTAAAATAATTGCCACTTTTTTCTTTTCTCATGTTATATGAGATGCAATAACAATTTTTAAATCATTTTTTAACCGCGCGTGCTCGATTATCGTAATGAATCGCGTTGTACGGACGAAGCTGTCGGCAGTGTCGGGATGTAAAACACCTTTCATTGATAGACCTTTTTAAGCATCGCGTTGCGCGATGATAATGAGTTTTCTGGCCACACAGAGACCGTGACTTCCTCTCTCTTTCTCTCTCGCTTGAAAAAAGAATGTGCTGTTCGCCGCCCGTTTCCCCTGTCTCGCCTTCCTCTCAAACCGATCTATTGTTTCCCGAACCGGTTCAGAAATTTATTCTGCTATTAATTGGCTCAGTTTCCGCTTTTATATTTCAATCGGCGAGTTCAGCCCGCGCAAGTCACTGAATCGAGGAATTTAGATTATCAATGCCGCATTCATAATTTTATGAATGTTATTAATATGACTAGATGTTGTCCGTTCTTTAAAAGTATTATATATTCAAGTTTCGGTTCTTAGATACAAATCACAGTTATAATTATTAGAATGGTTCATGGTCTTCTGTCGATATTCACGCAGTCCGTTCCTTCCTTCTGCCTGTAATAACTCGCACCCATGCAGATAGCATCTCGACAAATAGCAATGCTTACCTACCGATCGTCCCTCTCGCGTACACCTACGGTAGAAATTTCGCATGCCTATGCGGAGTTAGACGTGCGTGAATTACTCCTCTCGCATCAACACGCGGTATGTTTACGCGCGAATCGCGCACGGTTACGTAAAGACTGCGCGTAGTTGGGTGGTCTCTGTTCGTCCGGAATTTATTACGAATCCGGTGTAGTAAGCTACATTTCTGAGAGAGAGTTTTGTCACTTCCCGAACATGTCACGTGCTCGAAGCTGCACGAAGGAAAATTACATATTCCGTTTACTTTTCGAGCCATTTCGTATATCGTGGCGATTTTCCACGAAAATGGACTGCCTAGTTAAGGAATAACAATCAGGCCGCGATTATTAAAGAGTTATTGTATCGTTATCTTTGACAATCTTGCCGTCTAGCTTGTGTACGTACGCACACATACGTGCGGCTCGTTCGGCTTGAACGGCGCCGCCGCCGCATGAGCCTATCTACATTCCCGATTGGACAAAAATTTAGCCAGACTCCGTGACTCAGAACTGGAAGCATTTTACGAGAGACAGGGGCCACGGCGTCACGTTTCGCGAATACAAAGTAATAAATTACGCGGTATCGGTAATCAGCGCTCGCGCGCGCAAAGTCCTGCCGTACGCGCACACTGCTTCGCGGCTTGTTCGCCTTTATTTTCCATGTCCACGTGTACGCCGGGCAATGTACACACGATTGTCCACGACTTTGTTACGATTCACATTGGTTTATCGATCTCATCATAAGAATTATTCGCCATAGATTTGCCGCTGGCGTGTCTCTGAATTTCGAGATAGAGAGAACCGGCGAAAATGATCAATTTTGAAAATCATTGTTTACCTTTGCTCGCGAATATCGACGGAAGTGTCGACTCCCACGTTTTGTCAGCGTTCGCGCGGGCGAAGTTTTATGGAGCGGCTTTGGGGAAAAATGGCAGGTGAAAAGAAATCAGGCAGACGAAGTGGCTCCTTATAACTGTGACAGACGCATAACATGATGGAACCGGTGATGAACTGCACCCACGTCTCACACCGACACTGCCCACGTTCGCCCGGCACACTTTATGCTATCCATTTAGTTGAGTAATTTGTTCTTACAGTTTCTCCTCCCCGCTCTCTCTCTCTCTCTCTCTCTCTCTCTCTCTCTGCGCATTTAGCTCCGTTCTGCCGAAAGTAGCTATTTTTTTCAATTACGGTTATGAGCACATATCTTACTTTCATAAGACATTACAAAGATATGAAGCACCGGCTTTAAAGCTTTCGTAATTACGTTCGTCGATTGAATATCCGTCGTGCGTTTTTGCTGCACTCGCTCACTTTAAGCAAGAGAAAATTGCAGTAGTGATCTTCAATTCATATGATAATTCATCTTAAATATGATTAAAGAAATAAAATTCTAATCCAAATATTTATTGGCTAATTTCCTGCAAAATTTATATGCTTATCGTTAATTATTTCATTACGAATTATCGATAGAAACATAACAAATAATTTTTCAATTGTATCCAGAAAAGGCATTTGATTATTGAATTACCATGAACTACTGTCAGAGATGCTTAACATTTAGCCGGGATTGTCTTACATAACTTCCTCGGCTATATGCGCGATTTCAGTTAATTTATTAACGACGCAGCTTGAAATTTTTCTACGGCGGTGTTGTAGTGTACAGCCGCCGGAAGTGTTGAATTATGTGTCGTAGCCTCCAGACGCACAAATCTCAGACGCCACGGAAACCTCTCTTCGCTCTCGTTGCACAGCTAATCTGAAGCGACTAACCGGTCATTACCGCGGAATTAATCATTTCCTTAAGCTCGTGCATAAATTATCATAAATTTTAGAATGCTCCTTTTCACATAGGTGAAATTACATTTCCCTCATTGACCCCGGACATATGCACTCTTGCGCTCGTTCCCCCTACAAATAAATCGTAGGCTCCGCTGCCACTTGTGTACATACAACGTATGGTAGCAGGCTACTTTAATAATGACGCTCGTTCATTCACCATCGCTCTCCGCGCGTGATTCCACTCGCCGTCTAATTAAAAAATTTTTTATTTTTTATATTTGAGTTTCATATTCTAATACATATTATTACTTGATTTATCTTAACGATATTAATATAATAAAACGAGTTTAATTTTTCAACAAAATGCTGTTTTAGTGAAAATATCGATTGAAAAAATTACATCGAAAGTTATAGTGACATATTGCGTAAAAAAAATTGCTTTTTAGATGAAATATGCAAATCTATCTGTCGATACTCGTAAAATAATGCTCTTAGAAAGCTATACTTTTATTAAAATTCTCTGAATCATCGCCTTGCGCGTCTTTTTTCGCTACGTCGTTTCTCGATACGCTATATCATTGCGTTGTCCGTGACATCTTCTGGCATGAATTGTGCTCAAGTGCATCACTTCCGCCGCAGGCAGAGTCTCTCGCTCGCGAACCTCGTTTGTCCCGTCACGTGTCACGCGGAGTCAACTGTCATCCGCAGCACGCGAGCGTCACGTGTCCATTGTGCGCGCCGTATCCTTTTGAGAACTATTGTCTGCAAATCAGCGCGTATCGCGCGTCGTGAGACGGACAGAAATTTTGCTAGCGATCGTCTATCTCTCCGGTCCTGGTCTTGGGATTAAAGAGACGCTCTCGTTAGCCGCAGGTTTTCCATCCGTCTGTCCGTTCGTCCGTTCGTTTGTTCGTTTGCGGGCGGAAAGATACCTACTCTCCACTAGAACCAGTACTTCGAGTACCTTATCTGGATAAAGCGAGCGACCGGGACTCCGAGAAAAGTTTCCCGGGTGCTTTGCGAACTGCATTTCGAAATGGACTTGTATCTGATAAATGCGCATTCGTAAACGGGAATGGCGTACGACTCTATTATCGGTACGACGGCGGGCAGAGCGTGTCTCCACGTGTGTTCATATATCCTAAGTTTGCGCAGGGAAAATATACGACGTTGAGCGTAAATGTTGGAAGTTCTCTGAACGAATATCGGCGCGGTGTGACGTAGAAAGAACAGTGAAAAGACGAGAATCGTGAAAGCAGAATTGAAATATCGAAGACCTAAAAAAAAAAATACATGTATAGATTTGATTCTCTGATTTTTTATTTTAAAATCGTACGCGATATTATAATAAGAAACGTGTCAAGAAAATTGTATGATAAGTGACAATTTGTATCTACGGCAACACAGTAACTAATAGTAACAATCAACGACGTCGACAATCGCGCGTGTAACAACGATTAAATGAAATCGAAACAATCGGGAAACAATCCTCGTTAAAGCCGATAATGATTCGAGCATTGAGATAATGCAACGTGAATGAAAGCCCTCGCTCCACCTGCGCTCTCTATCCGAGTAACGAGCATCGATAAGCAATCACCGATCGGTTCGAATCGCCCCTGGCACCAGCGATTATCGTACTTCTTTGTCGTGACATAAATCACTGTTCTCCTTACATCTCGTCATGCACGGGCCCGGATTCTTCACGGGCTGGGATCGCCCCGCGGCGACACCGTTGCACGAAAACGATATCGAGGAAACGCGCCATTAAACACAGATTCCTCTCGCATACTCTATTCGCGTTTTACTCGCACTCTCGTTTCGATTTCTTTTTCGTTGTTTTATCGGTTTTTGCCTTATTTTTTTTATTTGCGCTTGCATTTATTTATTCTGATCTTTCTTTATAAATCGTATAATCCCCTATAATTACACTATAAAAAATATGTAAAATTACATAATTTTGTAATATTCTTTTTACATATATATTTGCATATTATGAATGATCAAAAATTATATCTGATATAAAATGTAGGTACGCGAGAGCATTAAGAAAATGAATAGAAAAATTTCAAATTACATCTAATATTTTATGTGATATATATTTATACGTACATGACGAGACAAAGGGCTCGGGCATTAAATAATTGGAACGTCCGACAGTGCATTTATTATGACTTCTCAAAAAGCGGTTCTGCGACTGAATTCAATGAGTATAAATTAATTTAGCTCGTTAGCGGACGGCGACACGTATATTCGCAAGCACTATCATCGGTAGAACGGGCTTGTAATAACACCGCGGGGTGTATGTGTAGGACTTTCGTACGCACGTCGTTACGCGCGTCGTATACAGCGCAACGCGCTAACTGGGTCATATTATCGGATTAATTAGCCGCTTACACGCCGTTACAATCGATCGTTACAAAGCGATCGGCTAATAGCGTATCGATAGTCGCCACTCTCGGAAATATCGTTAGTCGGTGTCGCACGACCGACGCGTATCGCTGACATTAATGAAGTTGTTGCGACAAAAAATTGTCACCCACAAGCTGTAAATGTCAATTAGTTTGAAATATATAATTCTGTCGAAACTGTTAAAGAATGAATTTATCGCGAAGTATGTGTGTTTTGCACTTGTACATTCAAATCTTATTTAAAATTCAATTGTTGAAATTATTGGTGTCTGAAATTGTTTATTCTTTTATATAAAAAAATGGGTGCTCTATTTCCTAGATTTAAAATAATTATTAAATATTATCGGATTGTGTACCATAGAACAACCAGTGGCAAATTATATTATTTCTTTATGCCGGTTATACTGTCGAATTAATTAGCTCCGTAACGTATGTGTTGCATGAGCGATATTTGTATAACGATCCGCTAATGATGTATCGATATGCATCGAGCGGTTTCAGTCGCGAGGCTCACAGGCCATTAAATGGCGTGTAAACGTATGCGTTGCAAGACACGCGTGCGTCGATACTGTTAGGGTATATCTTTCGGAATCTAATGAAGCTGTATTCATTAAAAATTGATGCTCGGCCGTGTTGTATCGTCGTGCGCAGCGATAATGACGTAGACACGGATGTGTCGCAATAGAATTTATCATTTTTTGCATATCGAAGAAGACGAGAGAGAGAGAGAGAAAGAAAGGAGAGCGAACGATTGCCGGAGGAGAGAATCGATGTATACGTCTACATACGTGACCAATTGCTTATTGCAATATGTTATTGCGTCAGACGTTTATTCCCAAATAATTTATCGCAATCCCATGGATCTTTATAGCGCCGTAAATCAAATTAAAAGATTTAAGGGGAAAATTCGAAAGTCGCGATTTTTACACGCGATAAAATATCGCGCCGTGTGATGTCTAATCGAAGTATAATAGCACTTCAACTATAGTTTATTAACCACTTTTAGCTGATCCCTTAGATACGCGTGCCGCGCATTGAGATACCACTCCAAATATAAAAAATTATTACGGTCGCCGCAAAAACTTTATCGAGCGAAGGAAGAGACGTCCGTTCGCAAACGTCAAGCGTTCTCGTTCACGTTTAACATCACTTCGGCCAGCACTTCGGTTCCCACAGGTCCATTCTCATCAACGTTGGTTCATCGAGCGGTAGCATATTGCTGATGTTGACAAAAGCCATGGGGGGTTCGGTGGACCCGTATCATCCCCACGGGAGAAAGAGAAGCACACCCACCACCAGCATGTACATCCCTTCGCGCAACCACCTTCGCAGGGTGGGAAACCGTGACCACCATCTCATTACTGGTTCCCATGGGTACGCGTGCATTCACGGGGTCGCGTGCGCCGCAGGTCCTCTGGATACGCGAGGGTGCATCGCATTATGTAATTGTGACGGGCGCACGCTGCCGCTGTCCGGAGAGCTGGAGGGCCTCATCTCGCGCGTGTGAACGATTTCCACCGTGCTCGCTTGCGCAGTGAGCGATTTCACCATTTGTTCGGTCGCTCAGCGGGAGGATCGTTAACTTCATCGGCAGGTGTGGCGTACACGGCTTAATTTAACATGATCATTCAATTATTACTTTTTTTTTTAAATAATTCATTGATATGTCTCGAAGTTACTGATAATTACATTCCACGTTTGCACATTTTTTTTATATTGTAAAAATTAGATAATCTAATTTTTTCATTAAATTAAATCATTTTTATAGGCAGTTTTTTATATTATTTATTATGTGTGTGTGTGTGTGTATATATATATATTTTTTCTTTTTTTAAATATTAGAAACGAGTATTTTATGCAATACGATACGATATGCAATAATGAATTGCTCGATGTAGGATTGTAACGAGATCGATTTAACTAAAATATGTCAACAATGATCATATTTTACTTTGCGTAGTCGTGCGGGTTACTGATCGATCGTCAGCAATCACTTTTTACTGATAATGAATCCGACAGATAAGAAAAAAATTAAGCAAATGCCAAGACATCGACGTCATTTAAATTTTAACTATTTTTATGTTACTTTTATGAAATAAAAGTTAAGTGTAAAGTATGGGATGTAGAGAAATAACGGGGAAAGGAAATTAAGAAGAGATATTTAAATTTTTCAAGAGATAATAGATCTCATTTCGCATCGCCTTCAGTGATTCTATGCTAACGTCAGAAATTAACGTACACGATAGCTTGCGCTGACTTCATAATCCGCCGTTGGCGGAAACGAAAGGCGCGAGAAGAGAGAAAGAAACGGAGAGTTCGCGCCGCAGCGGTGTGTCCCCGCCCTCGATACGAATAATTTATCAATTACTCGCCCCGGTGATTAATCGTCTCAGCGGGTACACAAGAAAGGAAGAGAATCGCCGAGATTGGCGATGCACGGTAGATAGGTCATACAGGCACTTCAATTATTTATTATCGAGCCGCATGCAGGCACAGGAGGTTGATGTGCGCATGCACTAATATGCAATAGCATAATGTTGATTAATGTCCTTTTGATATTTTCTTAATGTGCGTCCGACATTGTGCATGCGGGCAAATCAGTTTTTCCGATTCGACCGAAGAGAATATCAGAATGAATTATACTTGATTTTTTCGATGATATATTAATTTATTATAAATTCGATACGAAATTCGTGTATTTTTATTGCGATTTTTGCATATCTGCATATTTCTCCATGGTCATTTTCGCGTACAACATCGCGGAAGCACAAACGTACAAGATGAATATCCTCTCTCCCTTTATCCCGAAACAGATAGATATTGGCCGAGACGAAGCCAGGCAAAGGCAGACCCCTAGATTTAATCGCACACTGTTATCCGTTTCTCTAGTGGACCTATCGTACCGGTAGATCGTCGGACGTCGATCCACGACACAGATCACGCATACTTACATTCGAACCAAGACATCCTAGTGTCGTTCAAACATCTCACAGTGGATTGTGCATTGTAATGCCTGAAAAAAATTTCACTCTTCTCTTTTTAATTCGCACTTGATTTCCACTCCATCTTTTTTACGTCTTTTCTACGCAAGATTGCAATTAGAAAGCAGCGCGAACTTTTTCGCCTAATCGAGTTTCATTTGCCTAACTTTCTCTTTTTGCGATGTATTCCATATATCAATCGCGTGTCCGGATTTAACGATAATCACGTAACAAATTTTTTTTCGATTGCATGGTATATCTGACATCTCGACATAACGAATGCCAGTATGCAAAGTGAAGATATAAGGATGAGGCAAAAGGGAACGAGATCGGTGGGGGCTGTGCTTGAGCAAGAAAAAGAGACCGCGCTATGAATGGATAACATACCGCGGTTAAATCTATGACCTGACAAGATGCAACATGCGATATTATATGAACCTGCCGTATCTTCGTTGTACTTCCGAGATCTATGCCGAAATATGCGCTTCTTGAGAAAGTTAAATCATTATCTATGAGAAAAATTATATTAATAATGTTCTATCTCTTACGTGCGCACGTCGTTTGTATATGATTCCCCCCCACGAACTGTAAAATAATTTCAGTTAATTGAATTAAATTTTATTTTACTTATATATAATATAATTATATATACAATATAATTTAATGTGTCGCAAGACAACAAATATAAGTCAAATTATGAGTTAAATACATTGGGCATTAATTCATCAAAAGTTAATCAGCATTTATATTGATCGATATATTGAGAGGATTAAAATTTTCTTCTCTATTAGAGGCTTCACGAAATTGTATCTAAATTTATATCTAATCTAACAATAATGAGAGAAAGATTTAAATGTTTTCATCTATATAATAATAAAATCTAAACTGTACACACACTTGCGTATATTCTACTATTTTCTAATGTGATATTATAAATAACAGACCTAGATTGAAATTAAAAATTGTTAGGAATATATCTGGACATTAAGTAGTTATTTTTACTTAACATACACAAATTTATTTCAATATCCAGTTATTCTTGTCGGATGCAAGAATCCCGCGGAGAAACATCGTGTATCAAACGTCACGGTTGTAGTTCGCGTGTATCAGC
Organism: Lasius platythorax; assembly: GCA_963971435.1. Lineage (NCBI taxonomy): Eukaryota > Metazoa > Arthropoda > Insecta > Hymenoptera > Formicidae > Lasius > Lasius platythorax. The sequence goes on from OZ020541.1 coordinate 8,725,072, forward strand.
ACGGCTCACTTATCCTCGACATTAGATCGGTGTCGGATGCACGTGTGCGCTAGACTGAACGCGCTGACGGACACGTGCGTAAGCACAGTGCGGGCGCGTCGGTGCAATGATTTTAAAATTATTACGGCAATGTGTTCGCGATATCTCGATACGGACGAGACGTAAAACGGCAATGGTCGCTTAGACGATTACCTATCCGTAGTATCGGCGGAGTCTGGGTGAGAGATCGACGTGCTCGCGATGTGACGGCAAACACGCGCTTGTCTCGGCTGGCCGACTACAGCGTGTGCGTGCGTTAACGTGTCGAGAGGACACACCCGCGCCCGAGGCACGCGCAACGCGCACACAAACAACACGCAATGGAATTTGCTGATGACATTGCCATCTTTGTTAGCTCATCTAAAATTTAACAAGCTCTTAAACTTTTTTTTTTCATGGTGAGGGAGGGGAAAATGTCCACCGTATAATGCGGCCGGCTGCGGAGTTATATGGGGTTCGCACCCACTAAAAATCCCCTCCGTATGGAGACCATCCTTCAGTCTCTCATGTCGGGGCCCCGGGAACAGCTATCGCATTACTTCCAGAGCCAAGCTCTTATTAAACAAGAAAAGTCCGCCAACATAGATTTTTAATAGCAAAAGATTTTTATCAGTCTCTCTTGGAAAATCCGTATTAATTACAAACAGGGGGAAACGCATTCTGGCTTGCGGTTGTGTATGATTTATCGATTGATTGAAACCGCGACGATCTCGGACCGATCAAGGATTCTCTCTTATCTCTCCAGCGTTGCTGCACACTTCATTAGAATGCATGCTTCGACGTTATTTTTTTTCTCTTTCGTCGTGTCATTGTTAACAACCGATTAAGGATAACGATGCGAGGCGTGTAAGCCCCGCTATTAAAACGCGCTCGCGCGATAAGAAATAATTATAAAAGCGACTCGCCTTGGGTTATCTTATAATATTAAGTTTCTCGGCTTCACTAAAAAGAAAAAAAATAGATGACGTATGTTAATTAATCATTCGTTAGGCGCGCGTGTCTTTCACGGCAAACAATGCGCGTGGCGTATCGATGCGGAAAAGTGGGCGGAATAATCGCGCGATAAGTGAATGCGCCTTGCGCTTAATTATAACAATTACAGTCTCGTTTGGCCGCGCGCGAAACGACGAGCGACTCGCGGGGATGTGAGATTATTTAATTGCGAGTTCGCGCGCGAGATACCTCGCGCTTTACGATGCCGGACGCAACGATGATTAAGCAGCCTGGAATTATCATCAATTTCGCACCATCGCTGAAAATAAAATGCGATAATACAGTAACGTGACTATAGTATTTCTGTTGCACGAACATCCGTGGATTTGAGCTAATGCTGTCATATTAGCTTGTTATATTCTATATATTTTCAGTGCCATGTCTCTTTTATAAAAATGTTTTTTAACCTTTTCGTTACGGCGGAGTTGGCCGCCAATATGCTGCCGCTGTACGGGACAGTTGAGCCGTGAGGCTACATTTTGTCACAAACATCAGCATTTTGCAAATTATTGGTTTTTTATTCGTTATTTATTGGTTTTTTTATTCTGCTATTATGCAAATTATTGGTTTTTTATTCAAGTTATTTCAAATGAGAAATGTAGAAAAGAGAAATAAACTCTTTCATCGCGCTGATTTAAAAACGTATAGCTATAGATCTTTCGATTTCGCATCGTTTTTTTTTATTGTTAGGATCATATCTCGTGTAACGGTGTCTGTCGGGACGGATCTTATTTTATCTCGCGGTGGCATCTAGTCTTTTAAGCAGCAATGCTGCACGTAAAGATCTCTACTTCAATGTACAGACATTATAATTTACGGGATTGTTATATATATATCATTAATAATATATCAGTGACTCTTCGTAAATAAAAAATAATTAATTAGGAAACACGTATCGTCTTGAGATTCGTTCCGAAATGGTCGATAATTTCATGACACTTAAAATTATCCGCGGCGACTTGATCTTTCAACCTCACTGGGTCGATAATCGAACCATCTAAAGATTCGACACAGACTCATCGATCGTGGGAAACTCCTGAGTCAGGAACAAAGTTTCGACGCAAAATATAAATCATAAAATTTTGAGCTCAGCACGTGTATAGAATTAAATATAAATTGATTTACGCATTTCTCAGTTAAAGCAGTAAAATATATTACAGACAGCAGACTTTATCGCAAAAATGTGAGTTGAGCATAGTTAATTTTTTTTTTCATTGGTATCCTAAAATATTAAATGTTGAATATATTTTTTTCGTTGATGTTCTAAGCCTGCATTTCTTTTACGTGCTCATCAGTTTTTTCAATAACTATTACCCATAATCACGATCTTCAAGTCTTTCAATAAATTATAATTTGAAATAATTATAATTTGAAATATTTAAATCAACACACGAAATTAATATGAATTTATAAATATTCCACTTCAGTTTATAAATATTCCTTCTGTAGATGCCAAGAGAATGACTCGCCAGATTTAAGATTCATATTGCTAAATAAATTAGTATGTTGCATCACAAAGATCTACGCAATCATTTCGATCATTGGATTTCATCTTTCTCCAGTGACAAGCGCGACGCACATGAATCGCAATCGCAGCGGGTGTCGATCTAATTAAAATTATGGCAGGTAGGCTCATTAGCCTCTTGCGCTGCAACACGCTGATAATTCACGGCTCCATCAGAAAAGCGCAACCCAGCAATGTAGCCCGAATAATTAACGAAGCTAGACCTTTGTAATTGTCCCGCTGCGTATCACGAACTGACTGTGTCTAGCGGGCATGCTGTTACTTTTATCACGATGTTTTACTCCCCAAGGATCTGGTTAGTGTTCGATTTCAAACGACAATGTCATCGTCTAACATATGCGTCCTGTCGTGTATTGTGCGTACGGTTGATAAATGTAATAACAAGCGCAGAATCCGCGGTCGCGTGTGGGAAAGATATACATATGTTCTCATTCTCGATGGGGATCGGAGCCGAGGCGGTTTGACTGCCAGGCTTTATTAGTTAGCGGATAGCTCGAGTTACGGGGGGGTTACTCTCTCGTTGTCTTTCTCAAATAGCTAAGGGCTAACATCCAACGAGCGGTTTGAGGAAGGGATCGTGCGCGCGCGCTTGCGCCACAAAACGCAGAACGGATGATGAGTCAAGGGAGAACCTGTTTTCACCCTTTACTCTGGGGAGCGGGGGAGTTTAATTGGTTCTCTAATTTCTTGGCGGGGCCGCTGAACATGCGCCGGCGCGGCAAGTTAATTATCGTCTTGTGGTAATAATATAGATCATTTTTAATGAGAAGATCGATCGACTTTAGTTCAAACCAGAAGAGGTTACGTTTAAATGTGATTGTTTATCAAAATATTAGAAAATTTGTGATATTTGCTTCTTGCTATAAAAGTTTCTCAATCTTTAGCAATTTATTTTTATTTTATGGTTTACATTTATGTTTTACTTCACGGGGTTTACATTTATGGTTTTTAATTTTTATTATACAACATGTTCCACACGTTTCATTCTGTATTGGCGAAAGGTGCCACCTTAAAGAATTAGAGGAATTTAATTTCGTTATAGGTGTAAATTTAATAGTAGAGAATAGATAATAAAAACAGATATTGGATATAATTATTGTTTTGTCCATGCGCATAGTTATTTATATGTGATAAAATTCCGGCATTCGCGAGAGATATGTATCAACTTCTATCAGAATATGTAATATCAACAATCTGCTAGGCGAGATACAGGTCGATAGACATTTAATTAGTGTCCAATGAACAGAACCTTATTACTTCTGCATAATTATCGCACCGCGGTGTTAAGACTGAAATTAATTTCATTCGAGATCGATTAGTTGTGATTTCGCTCAATCGTGACCACCGCACGAAATCGATTTTATTTTTCGGTTTTTATGTTACGAGAGAACTGGATTGCACAGGTTATTGCCTCTGCTACAAAGATTACTACATCCGCGAAAGAGATATCAGAAAATACAGCGATTAAAACCAATGACGTAAAAAAATGCACTCGATGAAATTGAGATTGTATCGGGCGTCAAATTTGCGGCTGCAAACTTGTTAATTGAGTTGTTGATTTATTCCACGTTGATTTATTTCGGCAAATACTCGCGTATCATTTTGAGATTTGTTCCAGAATGGTCGATAATTCAGTGGTACTTAAAACTACTCGCAACAATTTGATCTCTTTCAGCTTCACAATGTTTGAATGGACCATCTAGAGATTCGACACAGGCTCTCATGGGAAGCCTCTAAGTAAAAAAAAAAAATTCTAACGCGAAATATCAATAACAAAAATGTTGAACGTTTTAAAAAGACAAGCGTATATGTATTAAATTAAATGTAAATCGATTTATATATATATTTGCCAATATAACAATAAAAAATATCACACAAATAGCAGACTTTATTGTAAAAGTGTGAGCTTAGCACAGACTCGATACTGTTTCGTTCGATACTCTGATTTCGGTCGGCATTCTGCCTTATCGTTGGCCTATTGTTTGCTGATAGGTCATAGTTTACCGAACCACGTGCGTGTCGGCACGTGGCCAGAAGTGGCTGGATTCATATAAATCAATCTCGACCATGCATGATGAAGATGAAGGGCGGTAGATAGCGAACGAGAGATGGTCTATCCCTTCGCGAATCCTATTTCGACGTTATTGTTTGCTTCTATCTTGGCGAGAACACAGAAGGGAACAGAATTACTGAAATGGACCCGTGCGTCCGTCCCGCTACGCACGTGCAGGCAGACATCCGGTCGTATAAAATTTCGTGTTGATGATCGTGCGAATAATTCGGTAGTGATTTCGCGATTCACGAAAAATCGTTGCAAGAAAAGGGGAAAGTAAGATATGTGAGAAACTTTAACAAGTGCGCGAGATATTGGTCTGCGTCATTGAATAAAAATGTTGTATAAATTACTTTATGACAACTTAGATCGCGTGAGATGCAGAAACATCGTTTCTGACATCGCTCTTAATCTGAGAATCAATTAGACCGAAAGCTCATCGGATCAGTAGACGATGCATTACACTTGCGCTCGTAATTTATACGTCTGGCTTCGCGGAAGTTGTTTCTAAATCTCTTTTAAACCCAGCGTATACGGCATCCGTATTTATCACCGCGGATCTCGAGAATTCATATCAATGTTCTTAGACAGGAAACCCCCGAGAGATAAAACGAGTACATGTATAAAGAATTTTCTTAGACGTCTCCCGCACGAGCGCAGTACTCGTGCGTGAGTAACGCGACGAGAGTCCGCGTATCCGAGAAGATAGAGACAGAAGCGGAGCAAGGAAATCTCTCGTATACGCTTGTCGTGAATCCCAATGCTCTCTTTCTCCTTTCGCTCTCGATCTTTTGCCCTTCCTTTCCTCCCTTCTGTTTTCAGCTTCTGTTTCTCTTTCTCCTTCTCGGTTTATACTAATAGCACTAATCCCATTAGCAGTCAGTTGGAGGATCTTCTTGCGCACACATAAGTTTCCAACCAGCTGCCGCTGTTGACTTGCTCTTTGAGTAAGTACCAGTTGGTTACCTCTTCTCCCGCAAAAGATTGTGAATCTTGTGGACCTTTCCCTCTGGCAAGATAAATTGCGATTTTCTCTCCAATTTTGAAGTGTACAAAAGATACAAATGTTATTTCAATATCCAAAACCTATGCTAACGTAATTCCGCACTTATCAAGTATAGTATTTTTCCGAATTTACTAAGACGATTGTACGGTTAGTTTGCGAGACAGAGTTAATGCGATTCGTTTATTTGCGTTTTTATCTGAGCGATCAACGATCGCAGTCACTCTGAATTCTTTCGCGACCACCGTCGGAGTTTAATTTTGATACGCGCCTACGCAATATCATCACGATCAATGGCCGCCGTGAGTGAGAGAGATGGCTCTCGTTGGCCAGGTCAAAAGCGTACTCGAGCGGGAATAAATGCCCGACAACTTCGAACGATGGTAGTAACAGCTCCGCGCGAGCCTCGTGGAATTTATCGGACGGATCATCGCCGAGGTAAGAAGGTCGGGATTAACGGTGGTCGCGTCCAGTACGAAAATAAAACGCTCCTTAAAAAGCCTCCGCGCTGACCCGACGCTGCGTTGTCCGGGCAATGAAAAATGCTGCCAGCAACAAAACCTTTACGGGGCATCCGCCTTGAGGATTTCGCAATGTTATCGCGTGGATCGCGCGAGAATTGAGCCGTTCCTTCGACACATTCATTGATCGTTTCTTTGTCGCCGATGCTTTAAGTATGCGGAAGCGATTTCCTCGTATATACCTTCTGAAAAGAAATTGTCAAAATTATTATCAAAGCTGCGAAATCGAAGAGTTGTCATACAAATTTCGATTGTCGAAATAAAATTATTGGAACTTGTTTTTTAAAAATAATTAATATTGTAAGAATAAATAGAAAATCCTAAACGCAGTTAAGTTTCAAAAAGGTGAACAAAATTTCTGTGGATATTTTTTTACGCACATATAAGAAAAGTATATATATAATAATATAACAATATATATATTATTATTTCTATGTTTAAATTAATTATAATCACCATTATATTGAGCATTTAAGGAATAATATCGATTTAACCATTCATCATGTAGACAAAACACAGCTGACAGTTGCGTGCATTTTAGAGCAGAACAAAACACACACATACACACAAATACACGGAAGATGCATTTAGTTTCAAGCACGTTTCGATGATTGCGCGCCATTCCTTACGCTCGCGATGTCTATGCAGCATAGCCGCCGCGTGCACATATCGCGCTTATCTTTGCCAGACTCGTGTCACAAATCTCGAGAAGGAATAGCCGGCAGCGATCCCGTGGTCTCTCCGACTCATAGACGTTATCAGCAGCGATCCTTGGGTGTGATCGAAGGTGCCCGTTGTCACTTATGTAAACTTGGCATTCTACATTTAATAAACTAAATTTTCAATACAGAAAATAATGGTATTTCGATTGTACTTGTTTGTGGTAACAATAATTTTGTTTACAGTCATAAAAATACAGTCTTTTGAAAAAATGGCTGTTATCCGATTTTTTAAAATGAGTCACTGATATATCTTGTTTCAGAGTTATTTGTAATTATTTGTAATGATTTTTCTTTACACAAAGTTGCGTTTTTCGTTAATTGCAAATATACTGCAAATAACTTTCAAACGGCACAACTATAAACTAAAGAAAAATTGCTACAAATAATTACAAACAATTCTAATCAAGATATATCACAGCGACTTTTTTTATTTTAAAGTTATTTTTTCAAAATGTATTTTTGGCTTTGACTACAAACGAAATATGTACTACTATTTTTTGTATTGAAAATTTATTTGTATTGAACTCTTCGTTTATTAAAAGTAGAGCGCTAAGTTTATATAAGTGCCGTTGTTTTCTTATCCTCTGTTGTTTTATTGTTTGTTAACGATTATGCCTTTGTTTGTGTATCAAAATATTTGAATAATTACAATACTCCTTTGTAAAATATAGGTACGTATACAGTATTATTGAATAAAAATATCGTGATTTCTGTTATATGTTAATATGTTCCACGGTTACAAAAATTATATTGTAATTTTTACTCCAATATTTTCTTCGTGTAGAATGAGAATTTTTATCTGCCGGTATAAAAATAATTCAAATTGCACATTTTTTCCATTCATAAATTTCTTATACGCACAATAGCACGAATATCTCGTTCACTAACTCTCTTTCGGTCTCTCTTTCGGTCTCTCTTTCTCTCTCTCTTTCTCTCTTCCTCTCGTTCTCTCAACGCGGAACGGGGGTGTTCAGATCGTAATGCAATTTTTCGTTCGAAGCCGTCAATTACCAGCTGCGATTCTCTTATCGCGAGAACGCCTCCTAGAAAGTCAATTTAGCAGTCTCTCGCGGTTCTCGATCAGCGAAAAGTCGGCTCGATATTATTCCGTGCGAAATCTGGAGATCGCGGCTACGATTTCAGGAAGGCGAGAAAAACCTGCTCTCGGTCCACGGTCACACGAGAGCGGTCTTACGACACGCGTCGCGCATGCCGCCGTCGAGATGTAAGCCGCCGATATAAGATTTATGTTTCCGCGAGCCCGAGCGGCGGATTAGAGATAAATCGGCGACGCGGGCGCCTTGGCCGAAGTAGAGAGAGTTGCGCTAAGTAATGACCAAATTTGGAGCAATCGGGACTATTTAGATCTACTACTCGTGTCACCGGACTCGCTCGAGCATGCCCGACCTCTTTTTGCCTTTTTGCCTTTTTGCGAAGCGAATGTCACCCGCCTTTAACGAGCCGCCGGCGCCGGATCGAAACGGCAATAAATATATTAATTGTGAGAACGTTGCGAGAATCTCTCGTTGTGTATGTCGACCGAATCGAATACGAGGCGCGAGAAACGCCGACGCGTTTCACTTTCGACGCCCACCGAAAACGCGAGATCGCGAACGACCGCGTGCGTGTAAGTGTGGCGCGTGCACGCGCCTCGAGAAAGGGCAGGTTCTGCGTTTTGTTTCGGCGGATTCGGTTTACCGGCCACAGGCTTACGGTCGAAAGCAGCTTTACGGTTTATTTCAGACGGTTTGTTACAGGCGACGGCGTATATTTAAAGCGTCCCGCGCGACCGTGATATAGTCGCTCTGAACTTTCGTTACGCCCACGCGCGAACAAGCGATCGGGCACGAAAGACAAGTCAACGCGGGTGCGTCGGTTTCCGGAAGTCATCGTTTTCGGCACGTTATGAAATTGCCGAAATTTCGTGCCGTTTTCCGTTTTCGATTTGATTCGATTCGAAGACTTTTAACTCGACTTTTTTAATTTCGAAAAATTCAAGTCATTTTTGGAAAATTAACCCGATCTAGGATATCTATGATCTAAGAAAAACAAAACAATATAATTTTGTTGTTTAGGATCCCCGTCGGTTATAAACGGCGACCATGATAGCGTAATTAACGTAACGCAATATCCCGGCCAGCCTCCAGACGGTGAGACACCTTAGACCTGGCGCAGTGCGATTATCTGTCCGCCAAACGACACCCTATATCTTCGTTAGTGTCCGAGATGATATAAGAAACGCGCGCGGTGCGCTCCTTCGAGGAAACGTCGAAGACTTTTAGGCGTCTCGTATTAGATACGGTGTATCTCGTGCAGGCGAAACGATGCATTGTATCTACGTGTGAATGTTTCAGCTGTCTTCTGGCTTAAGTAAACGATCGCGGTACTTGACGATAAAAGCGTAACTGATATTACGGAAGAGATTTAAACCTGATAAGTCTCTAACTTTTGTCTGTTAAAATACGCGCGTTTAATCAACAGTAATTTTTTTTTTAATAACTATGAATGATAATCATCTTGCAATCTCCTTTTCACGCGCGCCGTTATTACATGTACTTCAATCTTCTATATTCAGAACGATTGTCTTATAACGTTCAAAATAGTTTTCCGCTGCACTCTTCAATCATTATTTATATCCATACAAAATCCTGCGGATCGCTATAGAACTTTCTCTCATTTATATTCCATAAAACCCACCTTTGGCCGTTTCTAGCGCAGGACAACCTGCTATGCAAACACACTCCCACTTGTGCACGATGCAACGACTCCTTCACGATTTTACACGTCATTAAATTGCTGCGAAGCGTCAAACATTTTGGTTCTTTATGGTTCTTTATGGTTTTTTTATGGTTCTTTATAGTTCTTTATGGTTCTTTAATTAGTCATTTATATTAATTTTTTTTTCGAAATCGAAGGTACGAAAAAACTACACGGTCCATTCTTTTTCTCGTCTTGGTCGAATTACGTATTATAAGAAATCTCGTAAAAATTGAGAAAGGCGCAAAATTCGTAATCCTTCAACGCGTCTCAATGATCTCAACGATCATAATAATAAAACGTTAATGTGCACGGGCGAAGAAAATGATTGTCAAATTGATTTTTCGACCGTGAGTTCGAAATTATTATCGAGTGATACGAGTGCAAATCCGGGATTGACGGTGCCGCGCAGTGCATTATAATTGCATCGCAAATCCACTGATCATGCGCAACTGTGAAAGAATTTTTCTCCTTCGCTTTCCCAACTTTCAGTTCATCCAACATGCATTCGAGAAACGCATTATAAGTGTGCTCTGGCTTTCCGTTATTAATTTCGTGTCTTGCATAATCCGCGCACTTTCGTTTCTCGTGCGTTTCGCACGAGTTCTCCGAGTAACCCCGTTCGAGTTCGTGTCAATTAAGCTTGCAGGAAATCGCGCCTGATCGCAATATCGGCGTAATCCGCCAATAATAATGATATTATCGATATTCTTGTTGGTTTTGATCAAGCGCACTGCCCGAGCGAGCGAGTCTGTTCGAAGAAGAAAGCGGGCCTTGGTGGCTTTCGGTTTAATTTACAGCCGGTTAAAAAGAGCGTACCGACATCGGTGAAAATCGGCTCCGATATAGGGAGTGGTCGCACACAGCTGCCGTGTTAGATTAATTGGCGATTCATTTCTAATTTATTTAACACGAAGAATAGAATAGAGAGAGAAAGAGAAAGAGAAAAATTTATATCTTGTTTGGGGGGGGGGGGGGATAAGAAGATTAAGCGTGAAGACTAGTAGTGCGGATATCTTTTTGTAATCTAGGCAAAAATTTGCGTTACGTATACGAAGAAAATTTTACAATACAAATTATATAGAAAATATATAATTTTTTACAACATTTATTGTAAAGTTGGAATATAACATTTTTTGTCTTAAAGTTTACAACATTTATTGTGAAGCTGCAATATCAACGACTTTTTTTAAGTTATTTTTTCAAAATGTTGTATTTTTGGCTTTGACTACGAACGAAATTATCGTTACTACAAACGAAATATGTACTATTATTTTTTGAATTGAAAATTTGTATTGAACTCTTAGTTTATTAAAAGTAGAGCGCTAAGTTTATATAAGTGCCGTTGTCTTCTTATCCCCTGTCCGACTGTATGGCTCGAATCTCGACGCATGCGAGTGTAACGCTACGGTTTTGCGCCCGATAAGTTGCTCGCCCCGGTTTGCTGACCAATGTGATAGGCGGGCGCCAAGACCACCGACCGTCTGGGAATGTGTCTCCCTTGAAATCGGGACGGAACGCCGCGACGGGATTTAAGCGGCGCTGCGTTATCGAACAATGCAACGGGGGAGACGCAATTTGTCTCGTTACATTTCGTATCATTTATGCATATTTCTTGTAAAAATATATAATTATCTATACACATTAATTGTCTCATTTAAAGAGACGATTAATGTATAGAGATAATTACGTCGTCAAATAATGAATTTAAGAAATAAATTTTCGTACGATAAGCAAGCACGATGAACTAACTGGTGGATGACCTAGATGCTTTGTTTCCATCTCGCCACGTTTGCGTTTTGCTACGAGACGAATGCGGACCTTTCAAAATGATAATCTTATCTGCGAAGTGTGTAGAGCTATGTGTGTGTGCATACTTGGCATAATTCATCTCGATGTCGGCTCTGTTCGCGGTCGAAATCTGTGGAGACACGTATAACGAGGCACCTCAAACCGAAATTAATGGACCTAAAAGGAGCACGGATGGACGAATAGATGGATAGACTTAATAACTCCGGGAGGCCCCATTACGGACACTTTAGCATTTAGACGGATCATTCGTCATTGCTCAATCGTCCGATCGATCCAATTACGGTTTGTGTAACGCCGATGATCTCGGCGATTCGGTCAGCTGATCTACGGCTCTCATATATTGTGATCGACTAATCGGGAGACGCACTTGATGACGGCTCGTGGAACGATCTTTAAAAATTACTATACGCCGTCGGCCTGATGTTGAAATGCTTACATATGAGATATTTCTTCATTTGCGTAATAATATTTCTATTACAGAATTTTTTTATTTAAGTTACAAGAGTTATAGTAGAGTCGATAAACCCATCGGGACGATCATTTATTGGAAACTTAATTGAACGCGGTATTCTCTCAAATTTCGGCTATATAATGACTAGATTCCGAATTAGATAGATATATGGTAGGCGATTTACAGTATTCGATGCTACTTTGAATATTTATTATTAGTTGATGACTGAGTAGTTTTAAAAAATTGAAGATTTATTCGTCTTTCTTTCTCTCTATCAATTCGGCATAAAACATTAGTTTCGATTTAATTTTACATCCGATTACTATAAATAACACCTAAAAATACTTGTACAAACTTTTCTCAGAGGCATCAAACATTTTGGTTCTTTATGGTTTTTTATTGTTTTTATTGTTCTTTAATTAGTCATTTATGTTAATTTTTTTTCGAAATCGAAGGTACGAAAAAACTACGCGGTCTATAAATAACAATTTTATGAAAAATCTTCGTATTTTAAACTATTTAAGGACTGTTATATATATTTTGAAATATTACAGTTGTTCTCTCATAAGTTAAGATTAATAGAAATATTTTGATTACATCTTTGGGTTTTTCGCGTGAAAAATCTGCTGGAATCATTGAGAATGATACATGTGGCAATGATCATGTTCGCAAGTGTAATGAGAGCCGTGACTGGAAATCGACCGACTGAGGGATCACCGGCAGAACTGGATAAATCTCAATATAAAGTCAATTATGGCTGGCAGCTACGATCATGCCGGTGGGCGTGAATGGCTCGCGCGAGTCATTTGCATCTCATTTGCGCGTCGATATCGGGTTGATTTACAAATTTCAGCCGGCTCGAAATCAACTCTGCTGACTGACAGTTCGCGCCCATGGATTGTTTATTTATTATCGCAGATGCGAACAAGAGTGTTCGCCTGCAAGATTGTTGCACATAGATCGATTAAATAATCTCGGGTTAAAGAAAGAGAAGGAACGCAAAAAAAAAATGTGTAAGAGGTTTCGTACTATGCATTAAACCTTAGTAAATACTATATATAATCAATGGAGACTTTGAACTCTTCAGCTGTACTTATATATAATAATATTTTATTATAAAAATAATATATTTCTAATATTTTCGACAAAAAATGTATTTAAATTAAGATTTAGAGAGATTTAGAGATATTTTAATAATTATATTTTCTGAATTAATTATTGAAATTAAAATCTAATTATCATGGAGATAAGTTAAATTAATATTGAAGAGATAAATTAACAACATTGGGATAACATTTTTGCAAACGAGTCTCCCACGGTATATTCTTAGCTTGAGGAATAACGCGCGATTTTCTTTCCGTTCTTCGTACGATTCTACACGCGGCCGCCATAAATTTGCAATTAACGGAATCCGATTGCGCCGTGTCGAGTCGATTGGACACGCGTTCTGGAAATGTACAGTGCCACAGACTCGCTTCCTTCGGGATTTGCACGTGGGTGTCCTATTAAAATCCCGCCGATCCCCGCGACAAGTGTCCCGACTGTTATTGAACATTTCCTGAATCTTACGTAAAAATTAATAAATGTTCTTCTATAAAGACTGAATTACTAAATTTTACGAAACCTATCATGTCATGAGTATAGTCGCGAAATTAATTTTCTGGTTATGTTATGGTGGTCTGCGTCCCATGTAATTAAGTGTAAAAAAATTAAGTACAATTTAAGTATAATTAATTTTTAAATAATGTGTGATCAACTTGGAAGGCTTTCGATCTTTGAAAGTCTCATTTATATAATATCGATAAAAGTTCACGATTGTCCTGTCACGAGCACCTATATCTCGGTCGCCCGCGATCAGCAGGATGCATATTCTTGCCGCAAGGATATGACATTGCTTTCGTTCGTGGTTACGATTGGGGTAGCTTCGTCCAGGAGTTGCTCATAAATGAGATCGTTATCGCGCTGTAGTTTATCGTATCCATCCGTTCACGGTATGTGTACGGCTACTGATCGCAAACCCCGATGACATTCGTGGGATAACAATAACTATGCCGATCACGATCTGCGATTGTATAGCTAACCATGGATACTGATGTTGACGAGCGAGCCGTGTGTCGCTGTCATTTCGTTTTACATATCGATTGGCTGAAAACGTGACCTAAAACTCCTTGTATATTGAATGTCACGGTTGTAATTTTAATCGGCTATTTCGTTTAAATTTTTGTTGTTTCGTCATAAAATATTGGAACATTGTATAGATCCTCGTTGACGAAGGATTTCCGCCTTTGATCACGATGGAGAGACGCGGGAGAGATCGAGGAAGGATTGCTCGGGGCTCTTTCGATTTGCATACTGCGATCAAGGAGGCACGTGGGCCAATGCGGCGTAATGAGCCGCACTTATGCATACACGTGCAGTGACACCTTCCCTGCTCGGAAGTGTGAATCATCATTCAAGCTCGAGATGAAAATTTCCTCGAGAGAAATCTTCGCATCTCCGTCGCATCCTCGCTCGTCTCTACCTGCGTCTATGTCATCGTCCTGCTGTCGATGAACAATGCATGAGGCGCCTCGACGAAGGCGGCTACAGGGTACAACTAGTTATTATAACGTTAAATTATAGGTATCCGCATAGGTGACACGCAACATTTCGTGCGCATGCATGCGTGCACTGATAATTTATTCAACAGCGCGCTCGTAAATGGATAGTCGTCTAGGCGCGAGATAATTGAACACTTAAATCTTGTATAGATTTTCAGGTGCGAAAAGAAAGGCGATTTTTGGAAAACGGATTTATATATGTAGGTCGCGTAAATCGAAAACCGACGTAATTTTACTCTGGCATTCTCTTGTGAAAAAAAAAAAGATAATATTCGAAATATCTCATTTTCGCGAAGCGGGATAGAACACCTGCGAGCAGATAATAGCGATCTGGAAGAAAAAGGTCACCAATGACTGTCAGAGTGTCCGGGTACGCGAGGTTATCCGTGTCACGGATCAGCGCTATTTGTTCTGAATTCCCTGCCGGCGAACGGCTGATCCGGGCGAATGGAAAACAGAGATACCACGGAACCGGCAGTCAGGAGAGAGAGAAACTTGCTCTAAAAGAGGAGACACCCACTTATTCTTTATGTTTGGCACGACCGTGGCCCCGACGAACGCGCATAATACGCACACGCATGCCAATAACGCAATCTAATCGATTTATCGCGAAACTTCATATCTGAATTAACTGGTAATTCCATTATTTTACGTGAATGTAATGTTTGAATTTTACTGACGAGATAATTTAAAATCCATATTGATCACATAATCGATATTTTTATTTCCTTCCATTTAATTCGGAGAGAGAATCTGAATGTCTCTTTCGTTCGATTAAAACTTCATTATGATCACTATTACGTTACCAAGAACAATGGTACATAGCATGTACATTGTCTTCGTGTCACGGCGGGAGCACGGGCGGACTGGATGTTAGACGGATTATCAAGGCAGCAAGAATGATCTTACCGGTCCTGAACGGAGGCTGGTCAACGTCAACTGCGGTGACGCTGACTGCGGCGCTAGAACGGAATCATCGACGTACGACCAGCTCGCGTTCGCCACGACGCATTCTTCAGCCCTATGAATGAATGTGGCGCCAAGTGAATGGAGTGCGTCTGTTGTCGACGGTGCCTACGCACGGCTTGCAACGTGATCCGTCCGTCTGACTCCCTCGTGCCCTGCTACGCACGCGTGCGTAGGAATCGCGAGCTTGAAGATCGGTGACTAATTTGCACGCGTTTTACCTACACGCATGTTGGTTGTTGTGCCCATTTGTCGGAACGAGATGGACCACCAACATCGAGATAGTTCTCGAGATAAATACTGTTTTCGGAATCACGATTCATCAGCGAGCCGTAAAGACAATGTTTTTCGTGATATTTTGATGATAAATAAGATTTATAATAAGTAATATATAAATATATAATATATTAATAATAATTAATATAATAATGATTAATATAAATAAGGATTATATTAATAAAATTAAAATCAAACACGCATAAAAAATCTCAAGTTAAATATAAATTAATTAATATTCTCAAACGCGGGGCATCTGTCTACTTTACTTTCACTTATTCTCAACTCGCTTAATCCTCTCTGTTTTTTTTTGCGATACGCTAAAATAAAAGGGGATAAAAAAGATTCGGTTTCATGTCGACCATGAAGAAATCCGGTCGCTACCTGTTTGGAAGGCGATGGTCGACGAAAAGGTGCCTGGAGGAACCGGCAGACAAGACGAGCGATGTATTTGTACATACACGTATGCACATATACCTGTTCAAAGATGGCCCGCGGCCAGCGGTCAGTGATCTTATCACACGATAGTCCGTGTCCGAGTGACGGGCAGGTATTAGGCAATTACGCGCCACTTAATTGCTGATTACTCAAGGACGCGGTGGCCGGCCGCTAATTACACGCGCTGACAATTTATGCCGCTTGTTCGCGCCCGGGCGATAATTGCCGGGCGGCTTCTAGTGACACACGATTTTGTGGAACCACACGCGGAATCACTGTGATTTTGGGAAACGACGGACCCGCAATTACCGCTGCCACATCGTGTGCTTTATCGATCACGTCTTCCCTATAATCTTTTAGAAGAGTTAGAGTAGAGTCGATAAACCCATCAGGACGATCATTTATTGGAAACAATTTTGGTTCTTTATGGTTCTTATTCGTCTTTCTTTCTCTCTATCAATTCGGCATAAAACATTGGTTTCGATTTAATTCTGCATCCGATTATTATAAATAATGCCTAAAAATATTTGTACAATCTTTTCTCAGAGGCATCAAACATTTTGGTTCTTTATGGTTTTTTATGGTTTTTTATGGTTCTTCATAGTTCTTTAATTAGTCATTTATGTTAATTTTTTTTCGAAATCAAAGGTACGAAAAAACTACGCGGTCTATTCTTTCTCTCGTCTTGGTCGAATTACGTATTATAAGATTCACTTTTTTCTGAAAGAAGTCTTAAGAGATCGTCGTGGCGTATAAGCGATTTATTTGAATTAATGAGCTCACTTCTCCCCCCGGCTCGAGGGTCGCCGATCCGATCTATGGAAGTCTCTTCGTGACCACGGGAACCTTAATAAAGACCCGGCTCCTCCCTCGCGCGACCGAGCTTCCACGGTTAGAAAATCTCATTATACGATCACGTATCTCCGTATTTCTTCTCTTTTAGCTCCCTTTTCTGTTGCTCGCGAGTTGCTTAATAACGGCACGCGGGTAGTGATCTATGCTATTACTAGATATGTACACTGTGACATGCATTTCAGTTTTTTAATGTTAATACATCACATTTTATATTTCATGGAATTTATATATAAGGAATTTTTTAAAACTTGAATATAAATAATTTATTTAAAAATATTTCTTTATAAATTTTTGAAAATACAACGTGCGCAAATATTTGTGTATAGAGAATTGTTTTTAGTATAGAGAATAACAACAAAAAAAAAAAAAAAAAAAATTTATCGACCGAAAATTCTCCTTTTTCTGATCATTCCTAATAATGAGTAAGCCTTCTTATGTGACTACATATTACGAGGCATTTACGGCAGACACAGTCTGTCGATACCTTGCGAAACGCAATGCACGGTGACACATCAGCATGCAGCGTGCAGCGACCTGCTCACGCCTATGCACCAGCGAGCGCATAGCTACGATATATTGATACACGACGATGCCTACTCGTGAAGTCAATGCAAACTTTTCTATATAGATTCTTAGCTATAAGAAGTAATCATTCTTACGAGAACCGCGTGTTTTAATCAATAATCTAAATGTTTTATGAATCAATTCATAAGTATACTCATTTATCTTTCTTGTTTCTTATTACTCATTTATCTTTCTTGTTTCGCGATGCGCGATATCTTTCGAAATTAATAGTTATTTTTATGTAATATGTAATTCAGTTATTTGATACATTCATTGCATTATAAATGAGGCTATACTTTTATACTTTCAACTGCTCTGTTTTCTTTCTTGATGAGAAGAGAAATAGCTCTTATAATCGCGCGTTTGTATAATCGGCGACGTCCACTCCGATGGAATGAAATTACGTGCATGCGAGACAAATCAACATGCATATGTGTGCGTTATATGCGATTCTAGTTGTACGACGATGCCGGTGGTTGCACGCTCATTCACCGACGAAGAAACAAAGCGGGTGCATCTTAATGGATTACACTTGTAGGCATCGTCTACTGCGGGACCGCGGGTCCCTTATATCGCCAATTATAGTATACAACCGGTGTGTAAATATCATGTTTTATCGTTGGATCCCGGTGCGAGAGGATCGGTGAACGGGCGTGGTGTTGGTCAGATGGGTGCCTCTTAGCGGGAATATTTTTTTATCGCATAACGGTTTTTATTTAGAACTTTAAAAACTATATATGGTCCTTTTTATAATTTAGGCATAAGTTTTTTTGCTCTCTCCTGGCTTTAATTGTTAATCACGGACTAACACATAATTACCAATTTGATACTGAGAAGGAGTCTTATGGTTTTGGTCGTAATATATCTTATTGTAATTCTTAATTTTCTCAGTTGCTTCTATAGCTCTCTCATTTTTTGACGATCTTGAATTAAATTGTTTATCAATTTTAAACATAGTATCTATTAATTGTTTGAGAGCATCATCCAAATAATTACGTTGATCATAACCCAATCAATTACAATTTACAATTAAGTTTTAATTGAAGAATTAACAGTATTGTTTATTATACACTGAATTTTATCTAATAAATTTTCCAATCTTGCGGATCATCCGCCAACTTTGTTTTTTAAAGATTTAAGGAATCTATTCGAACGTTCAGCAAACTGTTAGTCCAAGAAAAAGCTACTGCCACTTTTCTGTGCTTAATTTTAACTTGATTAAAAAAATTTAAAAACTTGTATGAGGTGAAAACTCTATCTCTTTATCTGATACAATTTTCTTAGGAGTTCCAAATACATTAAAAAAACTCATAAATTTCTCTTTGGACGTTGCTGTGCGTGTAGGAAAAAACCATAAACATGAAAACGCATCAACTGTCACTAATACATATTTGAATCCATCACTTGTTACTAAAGGTCCGAAATAATCTACATGTAAGATTTCGAATGGCTTTGTTATTTGCAACGCATCTTTTCGGACACATGTCCAAGAGTTAGCGATTAAGCAAGTAACACAGTTATCAATATAATTTCTAATTCTTTTACGCATGATGGGAAACCAATCATGCGTACACAATATGTTGCATAAATTTCTTAATAAGTTTTCTCTAAACCACACACACAATGAACCATATCATCGTGATACTCTGAATATGGTTAATAGCATTGGTTAATAGCATTAACCATCGATTCAGGGATTACGAAACATGAACGATTATTTCCTTTTTTACGAGGGAAGTTTGAAAAATAAGGTTACAGCCTTGATGGGGATAGACGGTAAATTTTTTGCTGCCCCATTGGCAGCACTGACCTACTACATCATCTCCTTCACTGTGAAGCTCATTGAACTCAGTCGCAGGGTCGCATTTGTGACAGGCACAGGCTAAAGATGGATATGCCGATACCGAAATAGAAATTTATCCCACCGATTCTGCCAGATCCATTATGCTGCGCACATTCTGTCTCTCTGCGTCGCGCAACATCGACTTTCCGACTCGACACCTACGATTTCATTAAATCCGCCGGCTTTCCTCTCACCTTGCGCGGTTTACTTGCACGCGAGCCTCGAGTACGACGATGCACTCGTGCGCCGACGATGCGTCTACGCGCAAAAGTCACGAACTTCCCACCCTTTCGAGGGTGCAGGATTATGCACGAGACGCACGATGAGACTTTCTTTAGCGCGGCTCGCGATTGCGCCCGATCGGGGGACGCGCTCAAAGCCGGTTCTTGCGCCACGCACAATGGGTGCGTTACGACACACGCGTGATTATACGCGCCCGCTGTCTCGATACGTTTAACTGCCACGTTAATTTATTCGTACCGCGCTGCCTATCGAGGGCGGCTGCGAGCTCTCTCTTAAGCCTTCCGTGAATTGGGATCTGCGGATTTCATTTATTAGCAATCCTGAGATTTTTATAGTTTAAGTTCGTCGCGCATCTTGCAATCGCTGGCACGATTGCGCATCGGATAACGGACATTCTACGCCGTACTTTATATTAGCAATAATGTAGACTATATTCTCGTCTTATTTATTACATCACATTTTCGCGATACTGACGCAATATCGCTTTTATTCCGGAGGCGATCTAGAGTCGCAATCGAGCGTCATCGACCCTTTCGTACTTTCGCGCCGCACGATCTTGCGAGATTATTGTTTTGACAAAGTAATGTTGTGCAGCCCGTTCGTTAATTATGCCAACCTGTGAATTTATTATCGCACTCGTGGCGAGTAAAATTTATATTTTTACTTTTTGTTTTTTTTTCAATTATGCTTCACAGCATTCTTCTTTATCTTGTTCCTACTTACTTATCCTACTTGTTCTTACTTTATCCTACTTACTATCTCTTCTCCGCGTTAATTGTACATTTTTTTGCCTGCTAAATGTCAACGATGCATCGAAGCATCGATGAAGCCACGAAACGTCATCGATGTTTCCGACAAGGAAGCAGAAATTTCGGTTATATGCTGTCGAATATCGGCGAAAATTTTGCTTCCTTCGCGGAACCATGCGGGTAAAAATTCGTACGCATCGACCAATGTGTCGCATACGTGAGGGAGTCAATGGCGGTCAATGGCACGAGCAAGGCTCGATCAGGTCCACCGGGAGCAACATCTCGCCGACTGGCGTAGCGGGCGGCACCTGGACCGGACTTAACCCGAGTTGGCGAACGCTGAACGTCGTTAACCGGGTTTCACACCAAACCTCGTCGACCCGACTATTCGTTTAGATCGAAATTTAAGTCAATTCTCTTTTCATTCGCTAACTACTTACCCATGAGAAATAAATGAATAAATGCGGACCTTTCGGAAATTATTCAAATCTACATTTCTAATTTTCCAATTTTTGAGATCTGTAAATCATTAAATTTCTTTCTAGGATCTTTTATAATTGAACAGTCGGATTAGTAGAGCCATGAGCAGAGGTTTCGTAAAAATGAATAATTTCTTCTTCTAACTGTCGTTTAACCCCCAGTTGCAACATAAGTCATTTAAAACCAGTCGATTAACATAATTAAATTAATGAAAGTGGTGATTAATCGGCAATAATTTAAATCACCGGCGATGCCGCGTGACTTCTCATTCGTCACGCTACTTAAATCGAGAGGGTCGTGGTCGATCTTTTTCAGGTTCGCCGATAAAAAATGTCTGCGCGCGCGTTACGGCAAATTAACGGCGGACAGATCGCGCGAGTGATTAGCGCGCGGGGGCACTTTTTCTTTTTTTTATTTCGGAATTATATCGGACGATGATTAATCGATCCTCGCTGGCGTAGCCACCGAAATACCGGCGACGATGTTAACAAATTCTCACCGAGCGAGAGCGGGTGCGATCATTAGCCCGATGTGACGGTCGCCTAAGGCGACATTGAAACGGGACTCAGAAGCGTCGTCGTTTCATGCTTCCGAGAACATTACCGGCCATGATAATCGGCGCATTTATCTCCGCCATCTTTTCTTCTAGGCGATCCTTGCTTTATAATTCTCGTCTCCGATCTTTATTTCTCCCTCTTCAAGATAATCTAATTCGAGATAGTTATTTTTAAGTCGAAGTATAAAATATTTTCATTAATAATATAAAGTACTTTTATTAACAAGAGACTCTTCGAAATCTTTCTTAGAAAAATTATTGTTAATTAATAATTTTAATATGTATTGAATGGCAAACAAATATCTCACGAATTTTCTAAGATTAGAAATATGACGCGTTCTCCGGATTATTTATTCTTTATGCGCGTCAATTCGTATGAAACATTAGAGATTGCAGATAACAGATCGCATATCGGGGTCTTACATTTAGCATATAAATCGATCAGAATCTTTAAAAGAATCACGGCCTTTGCACGGGCCCTCGGGGTCCCTAATTTTTCACCAGTTGCCAGCACGGAAAAGGAGAAAGGAAAGGGTCTGACAGCCGAAGTCCGCGCCGACGATAGATAATAGAATTTTGTGTCGTGGTGCCGCGATTTATCGGATCTCAGCGTAATCGATTCGTCGTCCAGTCGACCGGTGTTGAAATTCTTTGCCTGCGATTAGGCGTTGAGAGCCTCGCCGAGGGGTCTGCGGACTTCGAACTCGCACGCTTCGTGTTGTGGATTAGAGATTTTATCGGTACACGACTTGGCAGCGCGCGCGATTAAAAAATAGTCCTAAATAAATGATTTAATTGACTTGTAATTTCCGTTAACATTACTTACTAATCTTAAACAATTTTTTAATCGAGCATTCCGTTCTTTGTCTTTGTCATGATATTAGATATTATGAACTAGATGTTTACAACTTCTTTTTTACAATATGATATTACTGATATATATATTTTATCACTATAATATATTATATCTTGTTATTCTCTTTCTTTTTATTTATTATTATTATATTATAATTTTGGTGCGTTGTTACATCTTTCTTTCTCTGCTTTGTGTGATTTTGGTCGCGCGTCTAGCACTGTTTGGACTCGACCAGCTGGTCGAGGACAAGAGAGAGAAAGAGGGAGAGTATACTCGACAGCCTGTTTGTTCAGATTTGGTTAATGTCGGCACATACGACATTTTACCTTCGTCACAAGGCCTAACTGCTGAGACTTTGAATAACGCGGTGTAGGGCACATGTGCACGCATGGATTTCCGGCTAAGTCGGCCTTCAGCTCTTTTCTATTTCGCATGCCTCCGTCATTGATTCCGCGCAGGATCATAAATAGACGATTACGCAATTGCGCTCCAATAGCTTAGTCTTATTAATTGTTGTATATTTCTGAGAATCTAACGGTAATTTTTAAACATTTCAATTCTAAATTTTTCTAATATTGCATGATAAGTACAGATTGTTATATGTATGTATATACATATATATATTATTATGTTAAACATCGTCGTATATAATTGCAATCCAGATGCGATATGCTCTTCTTTCGCGAATATATTTTCTTTCTTATATAAAGCTTGTAGAGGTTTAATTCTGGTATAAAATAAGACAAGCAGGTATATCCTACTTTACAATTCAACCGCATTTCATTTAATTCACCTGGGAAAAGCAATGTCAAGGGGTTGAGGGTTCATTAACACGAAATGCGCGCCTTGGCCCAGGGTGAATGACAAATTCGGCGAGTACGTAGCGGCAGGAGAAAAATCAAAAGTCTCCTGGCGCAGGTGTCCAGGACCTCGGAGAGGTACCTTTCGGGCGGCAGGTACCTTTCAGCTTGGCTGGCTTTATTGTGCTCGCGGCTTACAAAATGCCTGTACGAGGTACGTTCTTGAATGGATCGGAGCTAAGGCCCCGCGAGGTTGCGTCTTTGACGTGGCTGTGCTACGTACGTATATATGTATTTTCGGGGACTATCCCGAACGAAAGTATATAAGACATATATACCGGGCCGTCTTTAAACTTTAAAAAGAACAAGGGAACATCGTCCCGTTGAGATTTTCGTCGCATGGTCGCAGGAGCGATGACTTTTTTCAATCGTGCACGGTCCGGGAAGAGCCGCGTCCGGGTCTACCTGGCCCCGAGTCAAATCTATACGCGAGGCCTAACGGATTTCTCCATTTTTTTTTTTCCACTTTCTATGTGAGGATGTGCTACGATACTTTTGATTGAATTATACGTGTAACAATATTTTCATTACTTGACATGACCAGAGGCTAAAAAGAGTCTAAAATATACGGTATTTTTGTCTATATCAAATTTCCTTGTTAAAATTTGCAATTTCAAACGGATAAAGATTGATTAATTTATTAATCAACTTATTAATCTACTAAAAATTTCGTATTTTTCACAAATTTCTTCAGGTGAATCACATATCGTATTTATTTTATGTAGTCGAATCGCGACACAATAGAATTGATGTGTAAAGCGCACCATCCCCCTCTTTTTTTGACTGCTTATGGAAGCGTGCTATCAAAAGCCAGCTGCCATTTTCGAGGCACGGGATACGTTAAAAGCAGGTATCGATTCGAACGTTCGCAAGTAAAATCATGATCGCGTACCGAGACAATACTTGAAATATATTTAGAGTCTCATGTAAATTTTAACATCCGATTATTGAGAATCCAAATAAATTTGGATCTGTATACTTAAAATAATGCGACGGGTTATAGAATTTATATCATTATTATTGGATATTGAAACTAAATGGTATGGAAATAATATTTTTATAATCTGGTTCTATAAAACACTTGCAGGCATCAAATACTCCCCGTAATTTAGTTATCTCAAGTGTTTCTTATGTAAATAACATTCATACTTTGTAATTCGCGTCAAGAAGAGGTCATAAAAACGCTAAAAAGTAACGGACGTGCGTTAATACAGATTCGTCCGTGTACGATTGAAGGAGGAGGAGAAGGAGAATCCTCTCTCCGGATCCTGTGGAATCGTGGCAGTCGGTTTTACGACTGCGTTTCCCCTGTATAAGATTTCCACGGTGACACCGATCTCAGGGTGAATTTATAGCGCGACTTTTACGAGCGACCTATTTCAACCACGTGGAAGAGATTCGGTACCGGCAAATGTGCGCGCGGACCAAGACGATAGAAACATTGTTGTCTCGCATTTTTCATGAATTTCATATTCTCAAATCGTTCTCTAGAACAGCCGAGACAATTTTGTCTAAATAGATATTCACGCGCATAAAAAACAGAATAAATATTCATAAAATTATTCTATGATGTAATACTTAAATTTTTGTGCAATAACTGAAAATAACTGTAAGCATATAATAAATAATAGGCATAGTAAAATATTTTAATAATAATAATAATTTTTTTATTATTATTTGGTAATACGATACGCTCTGAAATATCACAACGTAAGGATCTTGTCGCGATCTCTTTCTTTGTAGGAAGAAAAAAAAGAAAGGGACAGAAAGAAACGTGACGCATGTAGATGTCGGTGTATCTCGAGGCGCTGATAAATCGAGCTTGCCAATGATAGAAGCGTCGTGACATTAGAATAATTCGAAGGCGAGGATGGCAGTATCGGCACTCGCGCCAAGTTCCTCGGTAGCTTGCCATTTAATACCGTCTTGCGATTCCTGCGACCGTATAAGTATTGGCAATACGTGCCTCTCCTTTCGGACTCGAGACGGAGAAATCGTCGACGTTGTCTCGACAATGTGTTGCGGGGAATCCACGTGGTTTGCCACGCGATATCATTTTGTACCACGTGAAATACGTTACTGCGCGTTTAAATTTAAATCCGTATGATTTTAGTAAATTTCGTCCTCGGAGAAATCGCGTCGATCGCCTCGCATCCCGACAATGTTGCGCGAGGCCTCTTCTCCGATACCGTATCGCGGAATGCGACGCGTTTTATTGTGTTCGACAGCTTAAATGCGTATAATTTTGGCGCGCGACTCGTCGGAAACGTTGTCGACTCTCTCGGATGCACGTAGCATTCAGGTGTACTGACTCGCACGCGCGCGTCCTACATACTTTGGCCTTTAGCACGAAGTTTTTATATGCGAAGGTGGGTGGCCGGAATTAAATCGGGAATTTATGTTATCGCTTATAAATTGAGTTACGGGCGAAAATTGCTGTCACGGTATTTATTAACTTTATGATACGATTCCCCATCTTCAAGTTCAACCCCTACGAGCGACGATGCGTTGCGCGTGTGTGTGTGCGCTAGCGTGAAATAAAGAGCGAATGAAAAGCCCTTGGAATAGTATACTCGGGGGTTCTTTAATGGAACTCGTGCAGATATGCGCGCTTAGAATACGCGTGTAAACGCGCCTAGTCGGAAAACCTGATCGAGAATGAACTTGAAATCCTGCCAGGAACATATAGCAGCCGGTACAGTTAGATCAGGATATTCGCGGTTGAAATCGCGCCGCGCGCGTCTCTTTTCGAAGGATCATGTGTCTCTGTAATGTACACGCGTCCGAGTAGCCTTCTAATGAGCGATAAAGCACCGGAATCGCTTGATATCCTTCTCGAGTGTCTCATCGCGTGCAAGCAGCAAATATAATTCGAGCCTCTGAGAATAAAATATAATACGACTCTTAAGGCTTTTAGGGAATTGATCGGTTCCTAACTGCAGATTCGTCGATTCGTAATATTTGTTTATATAATTGTATACATGTACATTGTTCTATTGCATTGATCAAAATTTATTTTAATCCTATAAATAAATTTTGTGATAATCTATATAATTATTTTCTTATAGGATATACATAGACGCAAATATATCATAATTTGTAGTTAGCTGTTGGTTGATTAAAATTCTGAACATTTAATCGGTAACCGAGCGATACGTTGCCGGTTCCTTCTTGAACCAACAGTCATGATATACAAATAAGACGCGATGTGTCTAGCTATTATTTGATCCGGAAGCGAGAAGGCATTAATTATGCCGAGTGTACCTGTGCACGTGCACATTGGCTGATATTGGCGCGAGGTCGCATTCTCCAGATAATTGAAGTAATCGATGCGAAGAATGCAGATTGATTCTCCCACCTCGTGCCGTGGCAAAGATCAAGGCGGTCCAGTGACAATGACGTCGGATTGTAACTACGTTTTCACGGTTATGCGAATGCAATTGCGATCGAGTTGCTTCTTCGTCATCACCACGTCTTCGCAATCGCGAATAACAATTTCCATTTCATGTCGATCAATTCATGTGCATCTTCCACTCTTATGATTTTTTTGACATCGTGATCTTATGATCTGTGACGATCAATGCGAATTTCTTGAAAATTGCGAGAGATTTTTTCTCCTTTACTTTCGCGGACTTTTTATTACTTTTGCGGTTCCGCTCGTAGTGGACGAGGGAGGATAATTGACGTTGTTGAACGCTTTCGCGCTCAAAGTAAGATGAGCGGCGACTTCTTCAGCAATGCCGGTTCTCCCGCTCGGGAGGCGTCTTCCTCTTCGTTCGCGCTGATTGATAATCCTGACGGACGTTGGCCGTAGTATTAGCGTCACGGTACTCGCCACTCCTGTCGCAAAATGACGGGCGCGCAAAGAACGAAGAGGAAGAAGACCGACAAGAAGAGGAGGCCGCCCGTATGTCGGCCTTGCAACCTGATACCGACTGGCAACGCGGTTTTCTTCGTCATGACAGAGATTTCATGCCATATACAGGATTTGTGCTCCTTGGTAACTGTAATAATTATTTTATTAACGATTCATAATTATCAGCTTCTGCTGACACTTTATTAAAAAAAAATTTTTTAATTAAAAATTTCTTAGAATTTTAACGTGACGAATTTTATCACACATATTTAGATATAGAATATAATCATTACCAATGAGTGAAAATGAAATTGGAAAATATTTTTAATTGCCGTTACATTTGTAAAATTAATAAAAAAATATCTTCTTTTTTTCATCAAATTCCTTGACACTCTTAAATGATTGTCCTTGAAAAGAATATTGTTGCGCATCATCGACTACCTAAAAGGGCCAACATCCGTGCGCCATCAAGCGCGCAGGTATGGATTCGTAATGTAGGATTTATTTGTTGCATCGCGGCACCGGCCGTATGTGTTCCGCGCAGAATCCGAAGGGCAGGCTTGACGGTAGCGCACCATCCCGACGACGAGAAGGGCCAGGTGCTACCGCGGGGCGCGTGTCCGTGTTGGGGTAGGGGGCAGGTGGGCCCCCTGCATTGTCAATCTCTGCCTTTCTGTACTTCGTACGTGGCTGCGTGTGTGTTGTACGTGCGTGTGCGTTTGCGTTTGCGAAGGGTTCACCGTCGATGAGACGAACGCACAAACGCGTGTAAATGCGTTGTTCGCGCGCGCACGCATACACACACGCACGTGCGCACGGAAAAGGGCTTTTGCTCGCGCGCGAACGGGCCCCGACCGGAGAGTTGCGGGGTTGTGGAGGGTGCGGCTAACATATAATGAGGATGTACGCGGATGAGGAGGGGTGGCTTCTCGGATTGGGGATGATGTGTGCCCACCTCGGCTCACCTAGTCGAACGGGCACTCTCTCGCCATTGTAAGTAGAAAAGGCAGGTGATGAGAACGGTCGGCACCACGCGACTCCGCGCGACGGTTCTCAATTCGCGGACCCGGGAACGAGGATGAAACTTGAGCCTCCGCTGTCAGATTTCTGTTCTCCGTGCGAACGAGTTGGATTTTTGCGACCTTATATATTCTTCGTTTCGTGGCACCTGTAGCATTTTAGACTTTAGATTTTCATTTCACATGAATGTATGTAGTTTTATGTACTTCCGTTAATTTGGCATTCCCATCATGAGAAATCAAATTTCTAAAATCAAATAAATAATTAACTGCTAATTTATTGTTTGCAAAATTAAAAAAAAAAACAATTTGAAAATACGTGTTAATGCAATTAATTTTTAATGCAGTTTATTTTTGTAACGATATGGACGCGCGCGTTAGAGATTTCTACGATTATTTTTTAAACTTATTTTATGAGCAATAATTTCAGTATCAATTAATTTGAAAAACAATGTGATGTAAGGCTGATATTGTTAACTTCTTATTTTTGACTACTTTATTGTCATATGATTATAATATAATATTCCGTGTTGGTACATTTATAAAAATTTAATATTTTTGAAATCTATTTGCAGTATCTGTGAGCGCAATTAATTAACAATTGATTCTGGTATATTTAAATCAAAACAATTAATTCTGGTATATTTGTTTTTTTTTGTTTACGATTCGTTGTAAATGTTTTTCGAAAGTGAGGCTATTGATATAATGTAAAATCGACATTTTCATTTTAGATATCAATTTCCTGGTTGAATTAATTGGTTGAAGCAGTAAATTTCTCATTAAAGCGATCTGTAGATCTGTTTCGTATAAGCTTTTTCCGTTTTCTTCTACTTCGCCCCGAGGGCTGCGAGATCTTGCAATGGCAAAGCGGCTTTAATATATGCCGTTAGAATCGCATTAGCGGCTCTAGCGCGTTACACATCATTAATAGTCTCGCGAAGGATTATAATCGGGCGTAATCGTATTTGCGACTCTGGTAATTAATGCTCGAAATGTTGAGCTCGGCGATCTTACGTTACCGGGGCACAATATGTTTATCCCTTAAGCATAATGGATACTCTATGTAATAAACGCTCGCGTAATAAATTCCGCTGGATAGTCGACGCTGCTGCTTTTTGCGCAATGTACGCTTAAATGTTAATTCCCTTCAAATCAATTGAGAAAGATAGTTTAAATTTCCATTTTATTTTGTTCTTATTTTTTGTTATGATGAAATTAGTGTTTATCATTAAAAAAAAAAAAGATTATATATTATCGAGCATTAAGTAAATCAGACTTCAAAAATCACAATTTTTCCTATTTTTTTCCGGTAAAAATAATTACGGTAATGTACGCGCCGATCCCTCTGCTTGCGTAAACGGGTAGCTAAAAATATTGATACATATATGTAGGTGCTTCGATTCAAAGAAGCTCATTCAGGTTATACATCTATTCAGCGTTCGTTGAGTCTGATAGATCCTTGAAATCTCCTCGCGCTATTCACTACCAACCGGACCCAGTTAAAGCGATAGTGTCGGGCGTAAGCGCGGACCAGAAGACCATAATCTCATTGGCCACGCCAGGATGGCGGTCTCACTGATCCACGCGTTGATCACGGCGCTTCCGACTCGCGCCGCATTGTCCGCGGGTGCAGATTTACTGCGTTTCCTTGGATTTACGATTCCTCGCTCATGGCACGCCAGACTTTTCTCGCCAACACGCTCCTTTTTTCCCTGTTCGAAGAGCTGCGTGCAAGACAACCAACGCGACATAATCAAGGACATCTTTTGTCACGAGTCTTAAGCTTCTGGACTCGCCTCCGATTTTCACTTCTGCGTCTTGAAATGAAGCTAATTCTATGACTAGAGGCTTATCGTTGTGTTTTGATTTATTGAAGCTTTAAGAAAGTGAGATTTTAACTAATGTTATACAAAGAATAAAAGAATTCATTACAAGTGTATGAAGGCAATGTTCAATTATTAGTTTTAAAAAAGTTTTATTTATCATCTCCGTTCCAAAAATGCAATCTAGAATAGGCAGATGATAGCACGTGCTCAAATATCGATGCGAGATTGTAATTTATTAAAACGAATATTTCGCGAGATTTATTCGATCTGAATCTATTGTGCGAATCAGTGCGTACGCGCGATCATAATTAATCATATTTTCGCGAATAAATATGCGAATGCCACAAAAGATCAACACATGAAAAAGAAAAGAAAAAGAAAAGGCGCGGAAAGACATCGGAGCAACCTTAGAGAGAATAATTTAGTTTTATCAATTTATTATTTTTGTATTGTTTATATAATTAATCGTTCGCCTATCTTCGCGACACCGAATCGCGGTGCTAAGACTCTAACGCTCTCGGTTGTTTAGGTCAGCGTGATCCTCATTAGTAGATGTTGGTGTCTCTCTTCTTGTATATGTGCGTGTATTTGGTTTGCGCACACGTACGCTCGTAACTCATCGCGCTCTCGCACCGCCCGTGGTGTCTCATTCCCCGCGTTGCTCTCTGCTCTCTTTCTCGCGTCTTCGCTTCTTAGGGCGAGGTCTCTTTCTCCCTCTACATCTCTCGCGCTCTGGAAACATAATAGCGCGGTCTTAAACACCTAAGCAACAAAGCGTAAGACAATCCTCCTATCAGCGCCGCTGTAATAGCCGGCCGGGCACGGTCGCGGTGGACAATCGCTCCGCGGATTGCAGCCGCGGCTGGCGTGGGTTCGCGAGTCCGTTGCTGCAGCAACAACGCCGGTACGTTGCTGGTACAGCCTGCGTATACTTCGTGCCTGTTCAGCCAACAGACCGCCCCGAGCCTCTCGTCCGTAAATGGCAGCGCGGAAGAGCGCCACGAATCTTCTTTCTGACGGATGAATTATTTCGCAGGCTGATACGTGTTGCAAACCGATGTCAACTGGCGCGTGATACGACCGTTAGTGGCCGCAAAAATTTTATCGACCGGTTCCTCGTGGAAATTATAGCGCTTGCTCGCAGAGAAGCAATGCCTAACTATTTACTATAGATTTCTTTCATAAAAGTAACGAAAGAGAGAAAATATACATCTTTCTTATATACGTGTATCTAAATTAAATTTGAATTTTTTTGACTAATCTATAGATTTTTTGAATATTAATGATAAAAAAGTTGACATAAAATATTTACTTTGATTGTATTTGATAATCTGATCTGGTTAGCATTTTAATTCTTACATTTATGATTTACGAAGAATATATAATTTTGTCTTAAAAATTCTACAATATAATAACACTAAATATAAAAAAAAAACATTTAATTATTCTATTATGATTAATATGGTTTATTCTCTATTGGCAGAAAATTCTTAAATACCTCTTTCTATTAGATATCTCTGACGTGTTCTTTATATAGCCTATTTAAAAAATTGTAGATAAAATACAATTTTATTAAACGAAGTAGTTTTTTATAAAAGCAGCCGGCACATATCTCAATGGACCAAACGCAAAAGGTGCACATGCATCTGTCCACGTTGCGTGTGCATCGGCGTTCTGTAACCTTCCTTTTGTTGACAACCCCCGCCCCTCTTCTGAACACTCTCCGATGATCCCCCCCCATCAATATGTCGCCCTTTAACGGTTGCAATCAGTCTGCCATTCTGACGTGACAAACGCTATTTTTGTATCTATCAACACGCAATCCATGAATAATTTATCATTACAAGTTTTATTGCCTAATTAGGTAATATGATATTCTATTGATTGAACGTAGCGGTTCAGTAACTATATCGAAGAGAAGAATGTCTCGGGTATGAATTAAAATTAATATATTTAATTAACAAGTTTTTATCTGCGTATGTAATCACACAGGAACGCATTTCTCTAGTTGCGAGAATTCCGATCAACATCCGATCTCGAATTATCCCAACGGTCTTTTCACGTCCGTCGTTGATCCTCAAGGACTCGGTGAGCAGAATAATATAATATATCCCTTCTCGCGGCGATGAGAAAGCCTGTTGAAGCATTAAGAGTGGTTAGTAATGAATTCCTACGTGAAACACGGGCGCCCCTGCGGCGACGATGAAGAACGCGTCTGTTCTCGAGGCGATTCAATTCACCGTTTCGATTCTCACGCGCTTCGTCCTGAGAACCTGAAGTGGCCTTCCTCCTCGCAAGAACTCTCGAAGCTGTACCGGAGCTTTGAACCCCTTCCGGATCGGGACGACGACACGCAGGTAAATGCGAAAGAGGGAGAGAGCGAGGTCCTTCGTTTCCATTAGCGCTCCCGTTGATTGGCTCGAGTGCGATTCTTCCTCCGTCCGCGAACGAGCCGTTTTCTCCTTTACACGTAGAAAAGACGACCAGCAAGTAACGCAAAGCGCGCCCGTATATGCGTCACGGAATAAAGTATCTAGATCCGACATGAGGAACTTATTATTCCGCGCACCGTGCACCTGGGCACTCGAGAATGCCGCGAAGATTTGCAATCACTTCCGTTTACACCGCTGTTGCCCTTTGTGGCTGTACCCTCGGGTCAGTCTCGCTAAGGAATCGAGATTTCCGTTGCTGCTCGGAACAGCCATCTTGCGATCTATCGAGCTTCTTTGATTATGAGTACGTGTTCGGCGTCGACTAGTCGTTGCACTTTCAGCGAATCACAGTTTGGCAAACCATCGATATAATTTCAGTTTTTATCTTTTTTTTTTTTTATATTGCTCTGTGGAGATTTTATATAACTCAGATATATATATATATCAAGGAAAGAGAGAGATAAACCGTCGTTTCCAGGAGTTAAATCCTAGCTGTTGCAACGAGAACATATTAAACATGTTGTTCGATGGCGAGAATATAGTAGTTGAACGTGAGATATAATCGACGTGGGCGAAATATACTTCGTACGCGAACGTAACTTCTTATCGACCTCTGATTGAATTGTCCACGTTAGCGAATTACGTACCGCCCGCGCACGCGGAGAAATCCTCGCCTTTGTCACATTATGCAAGAAAGTTGCCGGTTGCGATATATACTAGTACTGGAGTTCTACGCATGAATATGATTGATAGTCGGGAAGTGTATTATTAGGTCAACGAGCGCGCCGTGTGCTCCAGCAGTCGCTGTGCGATTTCATTTCGCCTCTCGAACACTCCGCAAACAAGCAGGTATATCGAAACAACATGCAATGTAAATTAACAAGCAATATGAAATCGTGATAACTTAGACTCATTTGCAGCATTATGCGGAAAAAATTGTATAAAATTACTGCATCCATAAAATGCAGAATGTCCCAGATTTTTCCGTGCAAACTTTAGTAGTATGTTCTATGAAAAGAAACAAGAGGAAAAAATGTTTTATGAACAAAAATTAGAATTTCGTATTGAAGAAATTATAATGGTCTTGCCATAGATCAGTGACACGCCGTATACACAAGTGATACATCGATGATGTTTATCTTATCTGCTCCTTTTAGTCGTGTTTACTATTTGAAATGATTGAAGGTGATCATGAAAACTTGTATGAATATTAGTAACGAGCAGTATCTTGTAGAACATTGTCCCAAAATGCCGTGAATTTTCTCAAACGAAGAATACACGGATATTCATTTTGTATACGGATCGCAAAATAATTTTGTTTCTATCGTTCATATTGAAAATTTCATTAAATATTCGTTCATGGAAGGTATCCAGTGTAATATCGATTGTACACTTGTTAACGTCATGAAACGCGGATATATCGTGCGAAAAATCAGTGCCGCGCACTTACGGCCGGTTATCCTCCTTATCTGAGTGTGTAAGGTTCGTCGAGCCTGTCACATTATGCAAGAAAGTTGCCTATCATAAGGATGTAATCATATGTATGATTGATAGTCGGAAAGCATATTTAGGTTAATGCGAGACTACCATAGTATACTTATATGAATTTAGCATCTCACTTTTAGTAAATTGAATTTTCTACGGAAAATAATAGTATTTCGTTTGTAGTGTGTAATAACAATAATTTAATATTAATAATCGAAGTCACATAAAAAAATATAGCATTTTGAAAAAATGATTCACCTGATTTTAAGATAAAAAGAAATTGCTATTTTATCTGGTTTTAAAAGCGTTTGTAGTGATTTGTCTTTCGCTTATAGTTGTGCCGTTTATATAAAAGTTACAGTACATTTGCAATTGTCAAATAGTTTTGCTACTTTCAAAGGTATTTCAAATTCTCCTGCATTATGTTTTTTTAAAATTGCTTGTAGTTGTTTGTGGTGATTGTTTTTTCGATTAAAAGTTCGTTTAAAAGTTAATATATTAACAATATCTTCACAATGAATCTTTGTCAATTTTAAAAATATTTCAAATCTACTTGCATCATGTTTTTTAAAATTGTTTATAGCTGTTTGGAGTGAGATTTTCCTTCTGTTTATAGCGCTGTTTTTTACCAATATCCCATAACTTTTAAACCATTTAATTGCTAAAATCAAGAGACATCAGTAATTTTTTTCTTATATCTTAAAGTCGAGCGAGTCACTTTTTCAAAATGCTATATTTTTTATAGCTTTGATTACAAACGAAATTATTATTAATAAAAATAAAAATTAGAAACAAGATAATATTATTTTTTTTTTTTTTTTTTTTTTTTTTTTTGAAAACTCAATTGATCAAAAGTGGGGAGCCAAGTTCACACATAAACTGCAGCTTTTTGATGTCGCGCAAGCGAAGGGCGGCTCGCTGGGTGCCGATGCACGCAAAATGCGGACAGATGCATGTGCACCTTTACGTGTACATCGGTCCATCGGCAGCCAAGGCAAATGCACGCGTACACATTCAGTTTCAGTGTGCCACACAGCACGATCCGCGTATGTGCGCACATGTGCTCCGTCGTCACCGCCGGCACCCCGAGGGCACAATGCCAATAATAACCTATCGCCCTCGTAGCATCCCTCTCCTCGCAGATTCCAGCAGATGCTGCCTGATCCACGCGACCCCTCGTTTCCACGGCGGTCTTCTAGTTTTGTCTAGGAGGGGTCGCGTCGGGTTTTTTGGCGCACACAATGAGCCGCAGGGGCAGGTGTGGACTTCCCTTCACGGGTTCGTGGCGAGCGCGTGCCCCACACGAGCGGGGGCGGGATACTCCCCCTCCTCGTCTACCAGCTTCCTTCGCTCGCGTCGCGTTTCCCTCCTTTCCGGCTCCCTTTATTTTTCCCTCGCGAGCTTCTTAAGACAGGGATGGCTTCTCCTAGGCGCGATTTCTTCCTCTCCCCTTCGGCAACTGGAAAAGCTTACGTGCGGCTCTCCTGTTACCAAAGGGGAAGACGCACGGCTTCGTTGGGGGTTGGAGCAGTCGCTGCCATCTACGCAGCGTCTTGCGATGCTTTTTGGCAATGTATGTATATAGTAAACGTCGATGCAATCGAATCTTTTCTTTTGTCGAAACGGAGAATGTGGGCGTTGTTTCCGAGGTGAAAAGCGGTTGACGTATAACGGTCGCGATGCATGATATTCTGAAACGATTTAATCGTATACGTATTAACTTATAAGTTATATCGCTTACATAAATCACTAATGTTAAAAACTACATATTTATAAGACTATTTGATCAAGATGCTAGATAAAGTTCATATCGCTTTTGTGAGAAACTGAAGTATAGTTACTTTATATTCTTTATTAGTAGCACTAGAAGAAATAATGGAAAAATTAACAAATTAAATAGCAGTTTTTATAAGACAAACATTTTTTTATACGATTATCTTGGAGAAAAATGTTTCAAAGACAATTAGATAAATTACTTTTTACTGTGAGATCATCCGTGTATCCGGTGTACTTTAAACCAGTGCTGCCTATCTAAATCCCAACGGTCACCGCGAAGTCGAGGAGGGGTGGTGGCATGTGTGCGGCGAATAATAAGAGCAAAGGACGCATGTGCGTTTCCGCGGGGTATGTGTGTTCACCCCCTTTCAAAGCCGGGATTTCTAAACGGACGCGTGCCATCGGTGAAAGTCGTTCTGGACCGTGCGGGGATATGTAGAAGGGCCCCGATTTAGACAAAAATAGTCCTTCATGGAATCAGAGGGGTCTTACATCCTCACGGACAGCTTGGCACGATGCTCAAAGGGTTCATTGTTGTTCCTTGTCCGCTGTTTTGTATCAGCCTTTAACTCCTCTGGAAGCATTTGACTTTCCGAGCGTTACGAGTTAGATGGAAATGAGTGAAAACATTATCCGATAGATTATTCGCGCCAAAAAATAATCATAATCTTTTCATAAATTGATAATTGAACGAAACATTTATTGTTATAAGTAACTATTATTTAATATTTTAATGGCGATTTATTTTTTTTTTGCACTAGTGCCATTGATATCAAAAAATGTAGACGTGTTTGTTTAGCGGAGAGAAACAAAGATGACCGCTTCCTGCGGTCAAGTGCAGCTGTCTACGTCTTCGAGTACTTTGCTAATAAGCGACCGCTAAAAAACGATACAGCCGGTGCTTCGGCTCGTATTACGCTCTGTATTGAAATTCGAATTCTATCCTTTTTAAACAACTGTTTCTTTCAGTCCATTGCTCTTGCATCCAGAGACACGCCATTACGATTTCTAAGAGTAGAAATTAGTACTATTCTTAGATTTCCGATTATCTGCTGTCTACAGATTTCTTTTTTCATAATCTTGTCTTCGTAAATTTCTCTCGCGTAGGTATTTTCGTTTTTGGTTCAAACTCTTGATGCATTTTATTTTCCAGACTTTTCTTTAAATTATTAGCATATAGTAATCTGGAACATATCTTAAATTCTTTCAGGAATATTTCACGAATTCTTTGTCGATTGATTTTTTCTGCGACAATAGCAGTCCAGATGTCGTTTTATCGCAAGATACATCTCGCGGGTTAGCAACCCTCTCCTTCATATGCCGAGAATTCGTAGAAGAGAGATCAGTATTGTAATCCATGAAAGAACAAAGCCGGCGGGAGGCACATTCGTCCTAGGGGATCGAAAAGGGAGTCTCGGATGTCGACATCCGGTTGGTCACTTCCGGCACGCGCTAAGACACGTGGCCTCGGTTGCCCCTTGCACTCTTGCAGCCACTCTCTTTTACTTTATATGATGGTGGGGGAGAATATTTTCCTTCAAGGGCCGGTCAAAATTAATGGCTGTCCAGCCTAAGGGTCTATCTCTAAATATTAGGTAGGAAATAGCTTTTCGATCTGTCGAATGGAGTTCTTTGGAGTGTACGTACTATATTAACTATGACATGTAAGATGATAAAGAGGAAATTTTGTGTCGTATTTGAATTAACGTTCCACAAAATATGAAATATCATTTCGTGTATTTAAAGGATAGCTTAAAGTGTTGCTATAATTATATATTCATATACAGAATGTATTTTCCATGGTAGAGAACTTGAAATTTCTATTTCATGCAATCGGCATTATTCTGTATTTTCGTAAGGAACTGCGGAAGACATTAGCCTCGTCTTTCAGATATACGTCTTCTATTTCCGAGTGATGTTGAATTATCCGTAAGAGCATCGGCATTTCAAAGCGTCTCTAAGGAAAAACAGAACGTGTTGATGTTTTGTCGAAATTCTCAAAGTCGTCGTCGAAAGTCGAAAAACCTTGCGTGACATCCATCCTCTCTTGTCGAAAAGGGGTGTCGACGTTTTTCCAAAAATAAGCTGCGAAACTGTGAACTATTTTCTTCCTTCTCGAAATTTCGTAGTTATGGAAGTGACTAACTCGCTATCAATAATCAAATAGCAATTCCATCTTTGCAAAAAAAAAAAAAAGAAAAAATTGTGAAATGTTATTTATCTAGAATCACTAGTTTGGAGAATCCAGCAAAAAAGAATAATTATGTCATTTCAATATTGCTCTGCGATTTATTTCGCTTTTATATTTTTCAACTGGTAACGATGAATGAAGAATATGTAAGTTTTATGAATGAAATCGCGCATTCGTCGTCGCTGTCTGGCGTTCATTAATGCAACCTCCGCTATTTCCGGTGCAAAGTTTTCGATCGTCACCTCTTCGCGTCTCGAAGACATGAATGAAGTTTCGCGACAATGCGAATTCACCCCTAAAGAAAGGGTTATAATTATGGCGTGCATGCATTGCTTCGGCGCGCGTGCATCTGCTCATCATCTGCGGACAGATGCACGACCGATTGTGGACGTCGCCTGGCTGGAATGCCCGGAAATGAAATTCTAAACACCTCCCCCTATTTTATGTTCCAGTTATCCGTGCTTCTTTCTTTTTTCCCTCTGTCTGTTTCTTTGCCGCGCAAACAATAAGGAGGAGAACTGACTGTAAGCGCATGTCATGAATCGTGTGCGAAGTTCGCTTATTTGGCGAGGATGATGTTACCAATTAGCATAACTTGTGATCCTTACAATTAGCATAACTTTGGTGGACATAACAATGGAAATAACAATAAAAAATTCATATTGTAATATCTTCGCGGACTCGGGGGTGGAGGTGGGGGAGAAGGAGAATCCAAAAACTTGGAACTTTTCTAGGAAAATAAGATTTGTGAAGATCAACCCACCGACAGATGCAAAAATTCATAGAAGAATCAATGCCATCTCACCTGTCCACACACTTCTTCTTCTTCGCCTCTTGCATCTTTCATAAAAGATGCGCAGGAACGCACTTCGTCAATCGGGCAGGTTTATCGTGGACGGCCGGGATTTTGAACCAGATCCCGGACCCGCAGACGCGACTCTGAGTCTGTGTCACATCGACTGCGAGACCCTCCGACAAAAGAAGTCTCGGAGTCCTTTGTCGGTTCCTTTGCCCGGTTCTTTGTGAAATCCTCTCTATTCAAAACCGTGAACCATTCAAGGTACGCGCTCAGGGCAAAAACGAATAGCGGCAAGTGCGGGATGCCTTGCGTAAATGGCGCACAAGTGTAAGTCTGCGTCGAACCTGTGGAAGCGCGCTTTAAAGATTCATCTCAAAATGCGGATTTACATCATATTACTAGTAGCTGAATATTTTGGAAATTTATGTATCAATGTAGCTGAATATTTTGGAAATTTATTGGAA
This sequence comes from Lasius platythorax, assembly GCA_963971435.1. Lineage (NCBI taxonomy): Eukaryota > Metazoa > Arthropoda > Insecta > Hymenoptera > Formicidae > Lasius > Lasius platythorax. The sequence goes on from OZ020541.1 coordinate 8,764,082, forward strand.
TTTCCTTGTCTGGATTCCTATTGATATTGGTACTTTTATTAAGACGTTGTTGATTAGCATATGTTTTTTAATATTTGTATTCAATTCCGCAATTATTTTGATTATTTCTTTTTTTGTTTATAGTATATAGGACATATTTTTGCATTGACCAACATTTTCAATGTTTCTCTTTTGTGTTATTCAGTACACTGACACTCAAAGTATTTTGTTTATTATATATTTCTTTCAACTGTTTTTTATCTGGAATTAGCTGAGCATTCTGTTCTAATAATGAATGATTTTTCTCTTTTTCGTCCGAAAGAGTCTTGTTCAGACGTTAATCCTTTTCATTAATTTTTCACATATTAGTCCATATGATTATTCGATATGTTTCTTCGAGCCGTTGCTCGTCGCGCGACGATCTTCTTCCAAATCAATTTTTACATAATTATAGCAAACTTTAAGCTACCCTTTAAATACGAAATAATATTTTGTGGAACTGGATAATATTTTGATGTGCGTATATATGACGTTAATAAACTCTCGAAGACGCGAAAAGGCGCTATTGATCTAAATATCGATCTAAATATCGGCGGGCCATTAATTTCTCAATCATGTTTCCGCGTACGCTTCTTCTCCTTCTCTTCCTCCTTCACTCCTCCCTCGAAGTATTTATCAAACACACCGCACCTATCGGCCTAAAACTCCTAAAGCAGATGGGCACGAAAGTACCTACTCACTCAGAAAACATATACTCCCGACCACGTGGTCTTTCGGTTACACCCGTGGTCACACTCTTCCATTCCGTCGTACATATGCCTCTCATGCGGCGTAGACAAACACGCTCTTACCCTCTCGCTCTCGCTCCGCTCCGCTCCGCACGAGGCGAAACCAATTCAATCTCCCTAATGGCGTCGTGTTCTTCGCCACGAGCTAATACGATGTATCATGCACCCTAATGGGCCAATGGACTCGTACCTGATCATTTCGGCGATGCGTGGGTCGGCAGGTGATACTCTTCTGGATGAACTCTTTCCAGTAGGGTCACGATATGGGTGGAACCACGGAATCATGGTCGGCGATGGATAATGGGCGATGTTGATAAACAGGGGCGTCGCGCGTGCCGGTAATCGTTGCATAAAGAAATTAAATGTCGACTAATAAGTGAAATTTAAACAAGATAACAAGGGAGAACAAGAAGGAGATACGCATACACACATATATACATATATTTTTTTTTATTTACAAGATCTAACAAAATAACCGCGTGCATATTTTTGTCATTCATAGTCTAATAATACACACACACACACACACACACAAACTTATTATATAATATATATTAATTTGTTATATATATTATATATATTACATACATACTTTTTTAAATAAATAATTTAATAAATTCTATATATCTTAAACTGTATTAGATGTGATAAACATTTTTTCGATCGAGCGGCGGCGATTTGATAGAAATCTTTGGACATAGATGTGGCTTGCGGAATGTTAAAATAAGACAAATCGATGAAATTACGTGGTCGCGCGATAAGATAGGACGGATAATAAAAACAATGGCGCGTATTAAATGATAGACAGCGTTATCCGCAGATCGCGATTAGCCGAGAGCGGAGGAAAATTTATGTGAGACTGGCACAGATGAAAAATTGCAAAGAGCGATATTTAACGTATACCTCGACATCTCCGATCGGAGAACGCTGATTTCTCGTAATTTCATGCGCGCCCTCCGCGTTTATATCGGCGCATATGCAAATGCCGGCGCTCACAAATGCAACCAAGTGCAACATTCGCGACTGCCAACGCGACAGTGTCCGATAATTTATTGCGTAACGGTGTTATTCCTTTAAATCGCGACGCAACAACGAGCAAATCTCGCGTGAGCCCCGCGCGCGATAGAATTATGAATTGCTATAATGCTGTTCGTGATCTATGGATCCTTTTTTTCGAAATCGTTATTTATTTCTTTGACTTCTCTCGACATTGTTAAATATTTTACCGAGCGCGCGAGCATTTGTGTGCCGAATCGTTTAACATTATTTATTTGCCGATTTCGAAGACGATTTTAAAACTGCGTCGTTCTGGCCGATAAAGCGATCGTGAATTGCGCGAAATAACCAGCGAACATAAAGAAATCGGCGCGAAACGTGCCGATGAGAAAAAAAAGACCGCGGATCGTGTCGCGCACGCATCTACGATGCACCACCTCTTCGTAGGAAGAGAAAGAGAGTCTCCGCATTTTCTCGTCGGTCCGAAATGGAGCGTCGTCAGTCAGGCGCGAGGTTAATATTTTCTCGGACGAACTGCGCGCAGTTATCTCTTCGATTCCCGCGAGAGCCGGTAGAAAGTAAATCTCGTTCCGCGCGCTCGGGCCCCGAGGTCGCGAGCGCAAGCATAAACATCCTTACGTACACGACCTGGAATTCCCGTTTGATTTACTGCCGCTATCTCGACGCATTAGTCTTTGGTCCCCCGGGGGCCGATATCATCTGCCTTAAAAAATGCGCCCGTCAACGCGGCCCGCCAACTACCGTGCTACCCATCCCTCCGCGGATCAGAGTCGCGCCGCTTACGACTTATCGCTCGCTCTCTCGCTTCCGTCTCTTCTCTCTCTTTTTTTCTCTCTTTTTTTCTCTTTTTTTCTCTCTTTTTCTCTCTTTTTTTTTCTTTTTCTATCTCTCGTCCTCGTCACAGCTACCGTCACTGCTTTCGACGGCCGTCGCGCTCGCGCGTCTCGTCCTCGTCTCTCTCTCCGCCTCGTTTTACCCGAAGATTGCTCTTCGGTCCCGGTGAGATCGTCTTACGGCTGGACAGCAGCACGCTTGTGTTCCGGTATAGGGACCAACAGGTAGTCGAGCTGGATCTGTAGCTACCAGCGAGATATTAGTTTTTATCGCGGGACGTAATGGATCTCGCGATCTTGGTAGCATTAACATTTTTATATCCTCGTTAAAGACGGTGGAGAGCACGCGGTAACGTGACCGCACGGAAATTAATTTCGAGGTTCGCCGCCGGTTTTGCATCGTGGCGAACGCCATATATGCTCTTTCGATCGATAAGTAATTGTGTCAATGGTTTTTTTTTGCGATTTCGAAAGCAATTGAATGTAATTGATTGTAAAAAAAAAGTATTAAGTGTTTATTGTATTCAAATGTAATATTTCATACGTAGATTTTGAAAAAGGAGATTTCTTCAAACTCTTTAATATTTTATTAGTTTCTTCGGAATAATATAAATATATTCACAGGCACGCTATACCATTTATCTCTTGAACGCAGAAAAGATCTCTTCCTTTGGCCAACACTCATATTAAAATTATTTATTTTATATACGGCGATTCGAAGATTCATTCATCGTAACTCGTTCGTTTACGAAAAGCTGAGAAATTCAACATGGCATTGCGTCAATTTTAGTCTGTTTCGGACGATCTACAAAGCGGCAAATTAAAGATACAAAATTCTATTTAATTATCGTCGTGTAATATGAAGAACGGTTTTGTGCAACCAGAATGATATCTATAAAATTAGAATATACTATTTTAAAAACAGAAAGTACCAAGTATGCGTGATAAACTAAGATTTAATAATCGCAATTCACGATTTCAAACTTTAATTACATATTTTGCGATACATATCGTTTATATGTATAATTATAAATCAAAATCTTACGATAATATAGTTTTCTTTTTCCGCATATAAATTTATATTTCCGATTATATCGAGAATTATAGATTATTTAAAGTGGACTTATAGGTACATGAGACTACGTCCGAAAACGAAATTAGTGCGCGAGTTCTCGATGAAGGCGGGTAGCTCGTGCGCCCCACTGTTTTTGCCAGTCGGTGGTCCCCATGCGGACGGGCATACATTAAATAAATAAAAATCTCGATCCTCTTTCTGTGTGTCTCTCTTCTTATAATGCGCGGCTGCTTAGAATACCGTCGAGAAGCTACCGCGGCGCACCGGGGGCCACCTCCTTGCGCAACTGTCGGCCGGTCGTTTCAATTAATTAGCATCACAGTATAAAAGACGATGCCCGTCAGCCGACGCCGCTCCTGCGTGCGCTCCTGGCTCGCCTAGATTATTCAATGCAACTTCCAGGGATGCGAGACGTTGCGCCGCGCGCGGCCGCATCTCATCGGCGTTACTCATCCTTCGCGCATCGCCGTGCGTGCTTTATATCCTGGAAAAGCTATTAGTGGCCGGCCGTGTCAGCTGGTCCGTACATTTTACGGCGTTCGCGCCGCCGTTCGTGCCGCGTAAATAAATCGGCGTAGTTTGCATCACGACGATTTTTCGATCAAGCCTCGCGGAAGCGATTTGCGTGTGACGACACCTCGAACGTGTAAAGCAAACGATAAAATACGCGCGTACATGAGTATATTTTATTTTGCGAACGGTGTACATTTAATTACGAAACTCCTATATCCAGTTACTAAAGGTTCTGGAATATCTCGTTTTGAGGTGAGCATTTTATTCTGGAGTGTCCGAAGTAAATAACGCTATAATAATAAATTTCGATTAAATACAAGAGTACGTAGTAATGCGGTGTTTCGATCAAAATTAAAGAAAGTCACGTCCACTTGATTAGAAGTTTAAGTTCACACTCGGAAGATGTTATCCAAGTAATGTAGCAAGTAATTGTTCGCTGCCGAGATTTCGCGATACAATTAAGAACTCTTCGATATCGCGTTTGAACGAATATCGTATACGACAGCACGTACTGATTGGAGCGCCACGATTCCTCTAATCATTCTCTTGGTTATTAGGGTCACTTTCTCCGTCTACTAGACGAGACAATGACCGATCGGGTTACGTGTGTTACGTATTCACGCACGTATCGGCGAGTGAAATTCCGTTTGCGAAAATCGAACGGGCGAATAAGAGTTCACTTTGCTAAATCTACAAGAGCTCCGATCGTTCTGGAGACAAGAAAAGGTTGCTGTGAGAAAGAAAGCATAACAAATTGTCAATATTCTCGAATCTGCTGACGTCTCGAGAGTGCTCTCTCGAACCACTTGAGACGGGAAAGATTTTCTCATGGCTCGCTACGGCCATAATTTCGATTTTTCTCATAGTATTCTATAGTTTCTCTCCCGATAAACGACTATATACTTTTCTAAATAGTATGGGAGAATGAAATTAAGATGAATAACTTTATTGTTAATAATTACTGCGGTTAGAATTTTATATTTTTATATTAAGTTCAAGCCTGATTACATAATATTCGTTTAATTTTTTGAATAATATTCACGATCGATTTGACGATCGATCAATGCGACTTATCGGTCGATCTACATGGCGTTTCGCACCGATCGAGGTGCCAGCTTACAATTATTTCCCTCGTACTCATATGTCCATTTATCTGTCGATCGTGAAAAAGTGAGAACGAGAAAAGATCGAAGTCAGCTGCGCAGTCATGTCCGTAGGTTATTACATTGACTCGTTATTGTTGATGCTCGTGGTGCGCGTGTATCTGAGATAAATCGTTCGCGATTATTACCTACATCAAACGGTGAAAATTATGACAGATCGAAGTGGGGAGAGAACAATCGCCAGAAAGTAGCTCCCGGCTACTTCGATTAAATCGCGATTTTTAACCTTGAATGAATATTTCACAAGTGCACTAAATTTTTACGAAAAATGTGTAAGAACTATGTTTTTTAGATTATATGTAAAAGATTTGTAACAAAATTATTTTTTTTTATTAATATTAAGTTTTAAACTGCTTATCTTTCTAGTGGAAAAAAGTGGAATATTAAAATACTACTTAGGGACGTATTACATGTGTTGCGCCTAAGTGCACTGCCGTTCACACACACATTCACCTGAGGCTTTTATCAGGTGGCGCCTAACATTGCCAGTCTCTGGACGAGCTGGCGCCTCGTGTCCAGAGGGCATGTTGCAAGAAAATCATATAATTTACGGGGCGACAATGCGTCCGGTTCCACTTCATTAAACCGCGAACCGCTAAACCCCTAATCATTGTCCTATCGATCGTCCAATATGAAATTCATATTCCGAGAGCTCCGTTCTTTTTTGAATTCCGCGAAAATCGCGCTTAATTACAGTATGTTACTGCAGTTTTTTTAGGAACGGAAAGAAATATCCATACAATTATTTTCTGACGTATTTAGTCAATGATTTAAGAGAATGTATGGTGAAATATATGTTTGATGGTGAGAAAAATTGATTTAAATCTTGAAATAATTATAAATGAATGTAACACATCTTATCATGCTATATATTTAAAATTATATATAAAATTTCAATTATTAATATCGCGATCGGTACAGTTAGTATTTTGTAGTGCCTAAACTGTCCGCGGGAAATCAAAGACAAAACGTTTACCGATCGCCGACACTTTAACGAGCCGCGCCGAATCGTCTTTAGATCATCAAGTCACATCCGTCCGTTGATGACGAGGGTTACGGCCTGACGGCGCGCGGCCCGATCAATTAACGCGGTATTGATCTTATACCCGTGCTCTATACGATGATCGTTTAGAAAAGTTGTCGGCACCTGGCCCGAACCCCCGCAGTATGCCACGAGCAGATGCGTTTTCCTCATACGTTCTTAGATTTCTCCTATCCGTGATTCGATCGATCTAACGATAAACGATATTCTACGGGTGTTTGACACGCTATTCAAGCTTTGAATTTCTCAACAGACTTATCTTTTATGCGATGCAAAAAATTTTTTTATTGTGTTGTATATTTTAGTTGAATTTTTGTCTAAATCTAAATTATTTTGATCTCTCTATCACGAGAAATATCTCAATATATACATATTAATTTTTTAATGTGATATGTTTTAAATCGCACAGAGCATTCGGGATGAGTGACAGTATAATTACGCAACGTTTCTAACGTTTAACGGAAATCCTTTCTCGTTTCGCGTCTAGAAAAAACGTCGGGAAGATTTTCTGCAGGAGCTGCACGGTTATTGCTTGCGTTTTTCACACGTTCAACGGTCCCGGGGGGGACCGCCTTAACCTGTCCGGGCCTCAACGGTCATTCCCATAGTCACCTGTGCCCACGAAGATACTCACCGGCCCATTGTGATGGTCCCTAATACGCGTCATCCTTGCGACCGGTCCTCTTCTTTCCTCGCAAGTGCCTCCTCTTTCTCTTTTTCTCTTATTTTTTTCTCTCTCTCCCGCCGATTGCTCGTCGCGATGACACCTTGCCCGCGGGAGACAAAGGATCCCGAGCTCGCGGTCGCGCTAAGCTGGAAATGCTAATCCTCGGCATGGTGGCGAAAGAAGCGAGAGACGGAAAGGGTGAAGCCGGCGTGAGTTACGAGACAGTCTTAATTTTGTCATTCATTCCGACGAGAATCTCGAGACCGGAGAGGAGCGATGCCGGAGAGGAAGTATCACAGACGAGGCGACGGTTGCGTTGATGAGAGACGCTGTTGTTGTTGCTGCTGCTGCTGCTGCTGCAACTAGTAGTTGTATGCGTATGCACAGGCCGCGTATGATATATATTGTCGTTTCATTGGAGAAAAGTCTAATAATCCTCGGAGACGGCGAGACACCGGTCGACAAGATATGCCACCGCAGCAATATAATGGCTAAATGTTACTAATAACCGGTTTCGAGCGTTTAACTAATGCCCGCATTAGACGATCGAGACTTTGATAAGGGTGTCCCTAGAGAGGTAGGTTCTCGCAGTTTATTTGATCGCTAAATGGAACACCGCCATTGATTTCAGTATCCATTTTATCTCGACTATTTCCGTCTTTATCACAGCTACGCGCTCTCGGCACAATACGATCATTTCACAATCTTTGTTAGTATACTTAATAAGGCTAACATTAATACACCGTAAAAACTTTTACATATATTTGAGAAAATATCTCGTATATAATTTATTATAATACTTTATTTATTTATTCAGGGAGAACAAAAATTGACATTTGTTAGATATCCTGTTAAACTCTCTTTACGTATCTTTGAAAAACAGTTATGTTATTTCAATTATTTATTAAGCCTACTAAATTAGAATTCTGTCCTGAATTTTGTCGCGAATTATAGATTTAAAGTAGGCTTTATTTTATTTTTTTTTGTATTACATCAATGTTTTATTAATAACAAAGTGACGCTTACCATAGATGACATCAAACTAACATCGTGACTATAGTATATCGTTCCCTTCGCCCTAGTCGTACGGCGACCTATTTACAAAATATCTGACACCTCTCTAATCACCGTTAGAATAACCGTACGAGTGCTCATCGAAGCCTTTGACACATGTTGTCGGCGCCAACTAGTGTTTTGCTTCGAAAATAGATGTAAATCACCATCAATTTGGTGTCCGTTTTTCTGTTTCGGGAAACATCTAATTTGCGCAGAATTTTTATGCGATGCTTGGTACGATTTTGCAAATTCCATGGCGAATTGTGATTCCAAGAAATCGCGGCCGCCTATGGCAATGATCGTGGAACCCTCAAGCGGTTTCTTCGGGAAAGATGATTAGCGGAATTAAATATATAGCGGTTCGTGTGTGCGCAGATGCTCGTAAAAGCGGTAAAAGTAAATATTAAGACTACGATTTTTACGACACTCTTTCGCGCTCGCTGTCCATTATCCGTGTTCGGCCCGCTATGGGATTAGCATTTGTCCGTCTTTCTTTTCATATCGCGGTTCTAGCGATTATTGCGCACTCGTCGAGATAGCAGGTAGTTGGAGATTAATATTGCGGTTAAAGAATAAACAGCCAGAGCGAGAAGAGAGAAAGAGAGAGAGAGAGCCGAAGGAAGAGAAACAGGCAGGTTACGATCGAAATCATCAAGGTTGTGGCAATAAAACTTGTGGTTTCGGTGGTCGCGTCTTTACGACGATCTAGCTGTCTGACCAAGTGAAGTTGTTAGGCATTTTTCTCACTCTCGTTTGAAATGCGAATCGAGAGGAACGTTCGAACGGATAATGCTTAAAATTCGTTTCTTATACTGGCACATTTATGGCCGATTATATCATAATAATCGTTCGAGTTGTTACAGTATCGTTATTTAAAATTCTTATCTTTGACTTTTTTATAACGCAATTACCGTTACGAGCATTAACTGAAATTGAGGTAAAATTTACTATAGTACAATGAAGTCATGCAACCAAGAGCCGATGATTGAAGACTGAACCAGCGGTCGATATGGTTCAACAGAGATGGCTTTATCCTTTCGTGGCACTGTGGAACAGTAGTATTTTTGTATGCGATCTACCACACATGCCACGCGATAAATGTGCCATTGAACACTTATCGAGGAATCGATAAATGCCTGCACAATGCGTCGTGAGAAATATTAGGACGGAAACTTGGATTTTTTATTGCATGGAGAATAGAAGTCGCCTGGGTGAATGACACTCGGACAAGAACCTTTCATAATATGATTCACGCATTCTCTATTTTTTTTAGATAAGAAATAATTTTTTTTAAACTAAAAGATTTTTTGAAAAAAAAATCTTGAATTCGAGAAATCTTAAAAAAATTATTTCTTATCCAAAAAAATAGAGGCTGCATGATTCGCCTTAATAGGTTCTTAATTTTTTAATAATTCAGCTGTATTGTAAAGAAAGATAATTCATTATATAACGTGCAATATTACGTGTAATGTTACAAACGTTTGCTCCTTTTCTTCTTGTATTTCGTACGAACTTCCTGTTTGGTCGCTTCAGTGATCCTCGTGCGAGATCCATCATTCTTGTTGCACGTGGGACGATCAACGATCCAAAGATAGATACTCGCCGGGCGCGCGATCGCTCGACTCGCCAAAAACAGACAGAGCAACGGATTAATTAGAGTCCGTTTGTTCGTGGGCACCGCGGCCGCTCCGGCATCGCGGCGAAAACGGTATTATCTTATTCAGAGCGTCTTGAGTTGCCCGAGGTCGGTACCAGCAGCCCCGCCAAAGGAAGATGATGGATCGTTGGCATTAGATAGAACGTTGGTCTTTCATGAGAACGCCGGTCCACGAGGCGCTACTTAATAACGCCATTGAGACTCGTATCTACGTGCTGAACGACCGGAACGTTGTAACTGAATGCACTGAGTCTTATGTATATTGCTGCGCGAAGCTATGTGTATCCGGCGAAGTTGCGGGGAGATATCTCTTCGATCTACTATCTCGTAACATGCTGCCTTTTCGCGCGACATTAGTATTTAGACATTTAGATTAGATACATAAAAAAATTAAATAAAGAATATAAGATTGTATAAAGAAATTTGTATATTTTTTAACATTACAACCGCGAATTTGAAAATTAATTAATCTTATATGATCTTTTTGATTTAATTTCAATACTGAGGAAAACAAAAAATTTTGCTCTATTAGATTTATTGTCAAACAGTGGATATTTATCTATGTTCTTGTTTTGGTGATGTACATTTTGTTACAAGCGTGGCACGGCTTTGTATCATTTCCCCCTTATATTATTCCCTTTATTTCTAAAAGAAAAAGAGACTGTACCGTATTATTCTGTGATTCCGGAACGTCCTGTACCGTAAATATTTGAGGAAGCCGCATCAAAGCGTGCAGCCCCTAAAGAATCACGAACGAGTTCTAACCGGCCGCGCGGCCGGAGCGGAATCTCCGCGCCATAAATTCATCATGCAAGTCCTCGCAGTTGCTTGAAAAGAACGGTTGGCGGCGAGCAAACAGCAATTTCACACCGTGAACGCGCAAGAGGCATTTTTTCCGAGACGCATTCGCGGATCGAATCGCATACTTCGCGCGCGGCTCCGCGACAAAACTGCTGAAGTGTTGTATAATACCTTGTACGTATTATCGCTTACGATATTATAAAGGTCGAGACTATAGGGCATCAATTTTACATCGATCGAGGACTTCGAAAGGCAGCGATTGTGCTTGATTCTTATACGATTTGCGATATACAAATATATTATTTTTATTTAACGTTATTAAAGCAGCATTATCATTGATAATGTGTCATGTCGAAATTGCGACTTAACACAGTTCTATTATTTTCAAAGTAAATTTTTCAAAAACTGGATATTTATTTTATTGTTTTCTAAATATGTGGATCTAAACATACGTATATATTAAAAATTTATTAGATGCGCGCACTAAATAGATATATTTTCTACTTAAACATTTATGTGACTTAGAAAATTTAATGTCGTGGTTCTTTATTATGAATCGGCTATAGGCCTGTCTTTATCGCTCGTCTTCCAATACGCACCCAATTCACCCTCGATATCTATCCGAAGATAAAGAGGGATGGAGGGTAAGAGCACGTTCGTGTGTGTGTATGTGCCCAAAGTTTATTTTTTATTTATATATGGTATGATTCCGTGGGACTCGTTCTATATTTGCGGTACCACAAGGTGCGTTGTCATCACGCGCGATTGTCATAGATTGTCACCTGTCACATTAACAAATAATGTTATCAAGATATGACAGAGTAAAGGTATCGTCCCGCTATGTGCTCGCCTCTCTTTGATTTTCTATCGGAATATCGATGCGTGGAAAGAAATTCCGACTTTAGCACCGACATCTTTTAATAGTTATTTTTAACATCTGCCAAAATATAACAACGACAAATTGAAAGTTTAAATCAAAATTCAAAGCTTAAAGTTTACACACATAAATCAAATTAGAAGTTTGTAACAAATAGAGTAAAAATTGTAAGAAATCTTTAAAATAATAAAATATCCATGCTCGCATAATAATTAAAAAGTAACATTATACGCTATATATTATATATCGAATTCTGTTTATCGCGATTTACAATAATAATGTTGGAAGAATTGCTGAAGATATCTTTCATCGTTGACTTATACTTTATACGATGATTGCTCGATAATGGTCGATTTTTTGGTCTATTCGTGACGTGGCACCAAATAAATTCCAGAATGAAAGTTTGCTTGTTTACCATCTTACGTACTTATGACCTGTTCCTCGCGACCCGGTTTTGTTTGACTTTTATCAGAGCTTTCAGTGACGAAGAATGCCGACATTTCGTGAAAAAGATATGTACTATCGTATCATTTATCGTATTTTCGGTTTAGCCGCTGTTTATAGACGATATCGATATCGAAAATGGTTCAAGGATGGGCGAAACGAGAATTCATAAAGCTACAGGTCGGTTTTTTACTTTGCTGTATTGCTTTAAAGTTTTTTTTCAGAGTTCAATTATTACTTTTCTCTTATCGATTATCTTTATACGATATTGCATTACAATAACATATGCATACAATGGAAAAAGTTTACACATTTTTGTTTTTATTGCTGAACCAAATATATTAAAAAAAAAATATCACATTTATTTGTCCGATAAATATGTAATAATAATTATTTCGATTATATTAACAATACGTTGTGATAGCAGCCGATACTTTTGAGTAAAATAGGCTGTAGTACTTGCTTCTTTATATATTTTTCGATCACTTGTAACTATGCACTCATTTTAGAATATGTTCGGAGCACCAATAACTAGCGTTAGCGTGGATTCGAGCGGGTTTAAATCTATTACGAAACCGGTCTTTAGTCTCACAATCGTTGGTCGACACGACGAGGCAAAGGTCCGTGAAACCCTTCGAGGCAGACAAGGTGTCGGTTATGCCGGTGTCAATTAGGCCCGATTTATGCAAACCGACTAAAATTTAAACCTTTAAAGTTACGTATAAGTTTATAGTTTCTAATCATCTGTTTCTAATCATCTATTCTTTTTTTCCATAAAAGACGAAATCGTCATTTCTTGCGGTTTTTTCAAAGAAACGAAAACTCCTTTCTATATTTTTCGACATCTCAGTATTTGTTTTCCTTCTAAACAACCCCGATAATGCTTCGTCTTTCCGCTTACACGACGTTTAAGAGGCGGTTTCTCAAAGTGCTTTAAGCGAGATCTCTCCCCGCGCTTCCATTTTTGTCTCAGAAAGGCTTCCTGTACGCGACAAAATTCTGGAACGTGCTCGACTGATCAGAGATCGTCTTATAACCATGAAAAAAAAAAATGCTTCTCTTCTCGTACCGGAATCGGCCATTCATAGACGAAGAAATCCCGAAGAAGGATTCTGTTCTCTTCTCTTTCTAAAGGAGATTCCTCTCCCGATGGAAACTGTCTCTGGATCGAGAACAGGTCCGGTTTCCTCCTTATCCACGCACGGGATCCCGCGGTCTGATCTCATGATCCTGAATATCCTCCTCCTCCACCTTCTTCTCCTTCTACTTCTAGCTTCGCCGCTCTTTCTACCTCGTTTTCACTACGGCGGGTGGTGCATTGTACCGACGTTGAGATGCGTGTACGCCTTGTCGACGCTGATTATGAACGCATCCGTAAGCTCCACTGCCCGCGTGCTAACACGGAGAGCTGAAGTACACGGTCGTTCAACCCTATACGGGATTTTTTTAAATACATTTTTCCCCTGAGGATAGAATGTTCGTGGGACGATCACGTCGCAGAACTATAAAAATTAAAAGGCTGCCTCGCTTATAGTGAATTAAGGATTATAGACATTTAAAAAATATTTTCTTATTTAAAAATATAAGAATATTTATATATTAAATATAAGAGGATATATCAAATACTTATTTCCTATGAACAATTAAAGATTGCCAAGCAGCGCGCCTAATTTTTGTAATTAATTTTTGCGTAATTAATGCATGCACGATCATAATTAACTGTGTTTTTGCAAATGCTATAAAAAAGTAGCAAAAGGTAAGTAAGAACGTAAGGCCCGGGAGATATCAAATGATGGCGAAGCAATCATAGGATAAGCAATTTATAATTTGGTTAATTTATTACTTGTTACTTGTAAAATTAATTGCTCGCTTCAATATTAAAATAAAAAATTAATGTTTTTTAATATACTGATGACAGAAGACGTAATTTCAACAAATGACGTCTTTATTTTCAATCGGCCAAATTGTCTGTCATATCATCGAGAAAGATTCGCGAACGGATATCTTCCTTCCTGTCGAATAAGCAAATTGAAAGTGATGATCACTGCTCGCAGTCATCAGTCCGTACAAACAACGATGTTGAATTAAATCATCCGGTTCGTCGTTCTCTCATCTCTATCTTTAACGAAACTCTTTCATAAGTGAAATTAAATATCAAGTACGTTCGCGTTAAATAGATATTATAAAATGTTTGAAATAAAAAATTTATTTCACTGGATAAGTTTCTCACTTAAAATAATAATCAAATATTCAATCTTTTCAAGAAAACATTGCATTTCTTGCGTAAACGAACAAATTATGCAGAACGCCGTCCATCAATACGTATAAATTGGCATACTTCGATCAAATTCTTGCCATTCCTTCGTGCCGCCGATAATCATCGGCCGGCATAATCGATGATCGAGTCAGCGATCGTCCAGTGTGCAAGGAGGTGCGCCGGACTACAGGTCCCCCGGCAATCTCCACGGCGAGTGCTTGCTTAATTAAATTAATTTCAATTGGGCTCTCGTACCGCGCGAGAGAGCCCCGATACACTTTCACCCGTGCGATTGCGACAGTACAAGCGTTTGTTTCAGCACCGACGTTCACTATCTCGATCTGATACAGGTACGCCTCGCTCTTGATAACAATGTCGGAGACGCCTCGGGCCCCGTTCGTGGGTGCCCGCTTAAGAAGTTGCACGCTTACCGTAACGCAACCGGCCCCGTCCGCCGTCCGTTACGCGTCGCGCCTCGAAATTTCAACGATTTATCCGACAGGAATTGGAACGCGACTAACGCGCGTCGACCGTTATTTCGCTCTGCCCCCCGGATCCATCGTCATGATTTCGGTCGATTGGTCGCTCCGGACCAGACACGAAAAAAAAGTCGAGTCGTACGCTTTCAGCACCGGCAACAAAATTTCCCGATTTTTGACTTACTTTTGTCGAAAAGTTGATTTGTTGATTAATTGCGCAATAAAATTTTAATATCAATTTTCTGCTAATTGGTAGAAACAATAAATTTGAAATTAAACAAATTAGCATTAACTTATGCCATAATTAGTACTTAATTATGCTATACATTTGAATTTAATTTTTCGTGGAGATACCAAATTAATTCGATCAGAAAATAATTTTTTATCTATAATGTTTCTCTTATTTTGATTAATTTTTGTAAATATCGATGTCGTATTTTGTCATAAAATATGAATTTAATTTTTACTAATTTTAACTTATGTTTAACTATTACATTATTTATATATTATTTTATAATATAAATCACTCGATTGGTTGGTATAGAATATTAAAATAAGTTGAATAGAGTTTAATATGAGATTTTTTTTACACGATTAATTATTTTGTAAAACGATCGAATTGTGTCTTGATGCCACGATAGATAATGTTACATCACAGAGATATTCGCAGGATGCGTTGCATCAGATAAAGTTCCGTAACGCGTGAGGTCCTGTCAAAAGGACGAAAACTAGTCCATCGAAGATGCCGGACGGTAATGACTCGGACACGTACAGGGAAACGAGGGCGCATCCCGAAAATATAAAAGTCAGGCGCGTTTTGATGTATCAACCGTGGTTAGTGTCTCGCCCTAATGGCTGATCAGATAAGGGCGTCTTGTCCGGTGGTCTTGGCGAGATGCTATCGCGTTCGCACGCTCTCACACTCCGGAACATGTACCGTGATGTCATTATAGCGTCAGAATATTTTGTAAACGTGCTGCCGAAGGAGGACCGGCGCCTCCCCGCTTTCCTATACCTTTAAAGACTGGCACGGACGAGAATCCGGCAGAGAAACACTTTCTGATTGACGAGGGACGCGCGCTCGAGAGCGATCGACCGCAGAAATTAACTCGTCTCGTTGTTCGATTTGCTCTCCTTGTGATTGAAACGGTTTTTTTGTCGGTCTGAGCGATGATCGATGCACGGAGGATGTATCATTTAAATGGAATGTCATTAAATGAATTAAATGTTTATTTATCTTGTTGAAATTTGTGCGCATTTCAGGAAATAAACCAATTATTTTCAGAAAATATAAATATATATTGTAAAGTATTATTTTAAATTATTATTTTAAAATATTATTTCTATTAGTTATTGTGAAGCATTATTATTTTTTAAATTCTATTATCGGGTTTGTTTTGTTTGATTCTGAAAATTACAGTATCCAACTAAATAAATTGAATATTATTGATTTCTATAAAAATATTTAAGAAAAATTCATATACATTTTAATCTCGGATTATCTTAAATAAGAATGACATTTGTAGAAGGGTGAACATTTGTTTTACAAGATCATCATCACTGTTAAGAGTTCTGAAGGAAAAATTGACATGGTAGGGTTTTACGAGGGCAGAATTTAGCGGAGTTTTGGTCATCTGGTCCATATTCGATCACCTGCCTGTCCCTAAGAACGCACCCCTGATGAGCACGTGTCGTTCTGCTACAGGAAAATCTCCTGGCAAACTGACCATATGCTAGATTCCTGGAAATGCGATATGCGGTGTTCTTATCTCCCCGGATAGACAGACGTGTTCCATCTCAGGACAGTTATATCTGCAGTTCGATGTCAGTCGCGCGTTGCCTTCTTCTTACGCTTTTAAAACATTTTTCGAAATTATGAAAAATGTGTTGTTTATTTATAAGTATCAAAAAACCGTTGCAAAATATATTATTGAATAAATTTTTAAAAATGTATATATATATATTAATAGAATATTATATTGAACATTATATTTCTCTGAAAGCAAAAAAATATGGTAGTATAACATATAAAGTAAATTTCAATTTCAATGCTAATATTGTTCAATAATAACATTGTTTACATAATATTAATATTTTGTAAATTACTATTTATAAAATATTAATATAATTATATTTCTAATACTGTTTTGTCACTATACTAAAATCGTTATATAAACAAAACAAAAAATTACATAAAAAATTTGTATCATTAATATCTATAATATTGCTCGACAAAATAATAGTTGCTTTGTTAAAACCGTGATACGGAAAATATTGATCACGTAAGTTCGAAACCGTTTTATTTATTGGACTAATAATAGACGAGACATTCGACCGGAACTCTATACGTGGAACCGACAAACCCCCACACGCGTCGAATTTTCGGTCGAAAACGGTAACGTTGCCACGCGCCCCGCCGGATCAGCTGTCCTGAATCCAAGACAGATGCTGTCCGCTCCGGTACATTCGCGTACGTTGCACCGGAGATTCGTCCCCGGATCTTTTGAGACGTCGATTTTTCCTCGATGAACGCAGGTGAATGCGCCCGGGCTGGAGCTGAACAAGTTTCGACTCGCACGAAAGACGTGAAAAATCGATATTTTTTATTGGCGAAAACGCGTTCTGTTGCCGGGGGCGCTTTATTGCCCACGTCGAACTGTCAGGTTACATTAAACGAGTTCCGTTGAGACTGTCGTGTGAATCTCGGCCCGCTGGCGGCGTGTAATTGACGAATTATGCTGATACTTTGCTGCAAACGAATAACGGTACGCCATATGCAGATCACGACTAAAAATGTGACAGTGTTCGTTGAATACATATCACACAGTTGAATTTTGTCATCGCGTTCAAATGATAAATGAATATAGATATTGCACAAACACAATTCTTTTTTTTAGAAATTGTATCTCTCAGAATAAAAATATATGTAAGCATCGTCATTGTAAATTAAATGCTATGAAATCGATATAATCTATATATGTAATGTTTTAAGTATAAATATTTGTCCGAAAATTTATTTTCCACTAATTATATGTCGATTAATTTTGTATTCGATGTCGAAGGTCCGATAAATCGAGTCGTATTATTGTTATGCGATATGCTGTCGATTGAAACGATCTAGTCGACTGCTATATGTATCGCGAAAAATTTATATGATCGTTAACCACGACAGAGAGTTCGATTCGTCCATCGATAAGCGGTGTAGCCACGATCTTGAAAGAACTATCCGCTATCTGGCAGCGGCTCGAATCACGCGTTATTACTCCCTATACCTGCCGCCCCGCTTATCTCATTGACACCCACAAGTACAACGTCGCGTGTATATCGAGTGCGTGCCGATGCACTACGTTTCGACACGATCGCCGATCAAAGGGAATGCAATAAATGTGCTCGGTGCACCAACTTAGATTTCACGCAGATCGCGACGATCGTTAATTTAAAGGCTATATTATGTCACTTGGTATCTTTTCCTTTATATTATTTTCACGAAAATGGTATAATTATACATGGTTCTACAATCGATTTAATTACTGACGCATTAGATAAGCAATTATCCGTTGCACAAAGAAGGAGAAATTTATAGTCTTTAATAAAAATTCGTGTTTGTATATCTAAAATATATTTTACACTGTTCATTGATTTGACTTCGACGAGGTGCACGGGTGCGTTTAATTTGCAATCGTGCGGCCTACCTGCCGTCTGTCGGATGCACCGCATTAAATTAAAAGCCACAATCCTTTCTCGCAGTCGCGTAAATATGCGCGAAGGGGCTGATCGACGTTTTCTTCTCGCGGCGGTTTTTACGAAGGAGCGAGCGTGCACCCTACTGGTTGGCACTGCCTCCGTTTTAATGCATCCCGAAAACCAGAGGAAGAAAGAGATACCGAGAATGAATCGTGCACCGGTCTCGTCGACGGATCATCTATATATATTATATCTTATATACATTTAGCTGTGCGCACATACATATATAAAGAAGCGCTTTCACGCGGCTATCTGTCTCTCGCACAACTCTTTCTCGTCGTCCTAGATCGACATACGCAAGAGTGAGAAGGAGAGATCCGAGGGAGAGAATCTGCATTTTATCCGGTTATTCCGGTAACTACAGTTCCGGCAAAGAATTCCGCTTCTTTCTTTCTTTCTTTCTTTCCTTCCTTCCTTCTTTCCTTCTTCCTTCCTTCCTTCCTTCTTCCTTCCTTCCTTCCTTCCTTCTTTCCTTCGTTACGTGGCGGATAAATTATACGGAATACTGGGCGCGCTAAGTTACCCTCGCTTTCGTTTGTCAACGGTAAAGTGTACGTCCCATGCGTGTGAATTCCGACTAGGGAACAACCCGGCGCCCTTCACGCTGATACTATGGGTAATCGCGCGTTCGCGCAGGTTGCTTGCGAAAAGATTCTTTATGCGCACGTAAATGGAAGCAGGTCCCACTGGCACCGCGTTCGTCGGTTATGTTGTTGCGCCGCAATGGCGAACCATTTCCGCCCTATCGCGAAAAGAAATACAAATACAACTATGTGCGATATAAGAAGCAGGTTGAGACTGCAATGGATTTCATTAATCTCTCAATAAAGTTGCTAAAATTGGTCGATTTTAATACGGTCTATTAACGGTCTATTAAAAATATTCTTGACGTCTCTGTAATTGTTCATTATTTTGTAAAAGATTAAGAGATTTAATGCCGATTTAATTCTCAAACCCGCTTCCTGGCACCTTCTCTCTATTTGTAATGTAATATAATAATATAATAATATAGTCAATCAGAGGATGGCCATAGTCGTGAACAATTTATAGGGGAGAATTAACGCTCGCTTTGAAGATAGATACATACGTCTGCCGAGTGTATACTTATATAGACAACCGTTTACGGCCGGTATCTCGGTACGATTCTTGTTTTCCCGCTCAAAGTGGTAAATTACACGTTACAGCGAGAGGAAATGAAAGGTGTGACTCCTCGACCCTCGGCAAGATACCCGACGCGCGACGTTACGAGTCCCCGGAACACTCAACCAGTTCGCGCGCGCTCACTATTAACCCGTTGCGAGATCCGGGCCCGTCCGAATAAATCTGTATAATTATTATGGCGCGCGCATAGAGGATCTGTATGTGTATGTACCGGGTGGCCGCCCTGTTGGAAGGTATAGCCCCATCGGAAGGAAGCTGGTTTATTTTTTTGTTATGCCGCCTCGAGGGGCGCCCCATCGCCTCACCTTTGAAACACCTGGCTATTACGCTGGAACGCTTTATACGAGTGTGTGCGCGCCACCATATGCGATCGGCCCCACCGAGACTAGCTACGTAGACCCATTTTCGGGGCCCGTGGATCCCTACACGTGTGCCAGATACCATCCGTAGAGGGGCGAGAGGGAGGGAGGAAGGAATCGAAAAAGGGCTTTTTACCTCTTCTCGCACCGAATCTAGCATCAAACTAAGAGTCGCTTTTCTGATATAGTTAGATTTTCCAACTTTGGAATGCATTAAATACAATTTACCTCGTATTTCACAATAAACTACTTAGCTGTATTTGGTAATGATCCATCTAATTTATTCAACAGCACAACGAATCGTTCCTTTGCCTTTCGAAAGAATTCGGACTTACATCTGTTGCATAACTAAATTTGTTATCTGAGGTTTGGACACAGTTCAAACCTGGCATTAATGTTCTAATCTAAGAAAGTATCTGTATTTTCTCTCGTGTGTTAATATCAGAAAAACATAAAAAATGTTTTTTATTACAACATAATTATTTTATGCGCGAATCGGTATCAATAATATAATAAGTCTTGCCTAAAAATTTAGAATTTAAAAATATATTTTAAATCAATGAAGATATTATTAAAGATTGATGCCTAAAAAAGTTGCAGTATATTTTCTAAAAATTTCAAAAATTTTTTTAATTTGTGTGTTTTATGTGTTAATAACAATCACTAATACATTTAATAAATTAATCAGTCTGCAAACAAAATTCTACTATAGATATTTTTATACAAGAAATATAATATACACTAATTACGAATTAATTATTAAAAGACTTACTAAAATATTTAATAAAGAAAGTTATTTAAATCACAATTTGTATATCATTCAAATTTTGTTTTAAGCATTGTCTGTTGACACGACACTCTTGATGCATCGATGCATCTTGAAGCACCCTATTGTGCAAATGTGGTTTTGTTTTCCTAATTTATTTTGAACGGTAAGCCCAAACTTTTGACACTTCGACCAACGTACACCTGTATCTTGGTTCGTTTTTGTAATGACTGGACTACGATCAAAGGCGCAAAACTCTAACAAAACCTCGTCTTAAAGACCATTTAAGCTTCTCTGCACGGGGTATCCAAAATAACGTTGAAGTCTCTTTTAGAATCGTTTTGGCTGACTCTTCCACAATGACATATTATTCCCGTTTATCATTCTTCCATAATCAAATTGTACACAAACTATTTAAGCAATTTATTGTCACAATTAATGCTTCTCGACGTGGTTATATATTTAAATCTCATATTGATAAGAATCATTTTTTTATTTGTAGGCAAAAAATAAAATATTTTATCCATAAAAAGGGAAATAAAAAATCTTATTGATATTTTCCGCTGAAGTACCCTCGCCGTTACTCGCATAAAAACATCAGAAAATTCCACAGGTTAATCGATTGCGGAATTCGATATTGTTACAATCGATAATGCCTTCTCGGATTTAAAAAATCCACGTGTATCTTATGTGGATACGTTTTCTCTCTTAATCCCTCGAGCCAGTATCGCTCAATCTGCGAATCGGTTTCCCTTTACGAAGATCGTCGATGGAATGATGATCATCGCGGCAGATCGAGAACCACGGCTCACAATGATGGGTATTTCGTCGATCGTGAATAGAAAAGTACGGTGCGCCTGAGTTTTTCCTCTTATTTTTTCTTTCCTTCCCTCTCACGGTGAATAGCCGCCACGACGCATAAGGCCCCCTTCATTGTACAATGATCTCAAAGAATCACAGCCTCGTCTTAAGTCCGTTCGTTCGGCCAAGAACCAAAGTACTTTGCCCTTTGTATTAAGGACCCAGAAATCTGCTGGTATAATTTTCTCAATAAGCATTGTCTTACCGCATTCGTGCCATTACCGAATTTTCCGTGATTAAATAACATTTCGAAAAGCATGAGATAACATTGTAAAATATTTATTTGTTAAGCTTCGATTATTTTGTATTTAAAACAAACTTAGTGAAATTATTTTATGGATTTGGATTGGTTTGACTGATTGCAAAATATTACTTTAAAAATCTCGAATCTTGATTATATTTTTTATTTTTTTTACGTAGTGGTAATCTGCGCGATATGCTGTGATAGCTATCGTTGCTATTGTCAATGATAATACAAGGATGAACATAGAATCATTTAAAGTTCAATGCAATCGTTAAGCGACGTGAATGCATCACGCTCGGCGATTGCATAGAATATTGATTTTAAAGCAAACGAGTGTGTAAATATATATCGATGATAACGAGGACCATTTCGTCAAGACAAATATTTAATGATACGCGCGCCCATGGAGTGCCAAAATTTTATCCTGAAATCCTGCTGGCCTGCACGCGCATTTCTCTCCCTCTCCCTCTCCCTCTCTCTTTTTCCGTTTGTTTCTTTCCAATTTTTCTTTCTGTATCTGATGTCTCTTCTTTTACGAAATAATACGACGAAGTGATTGTTCATGCGCACGTCTAGCAAACTAGTAGAAAAAAATCACACAAGCAGCAACAAAGAATCATGCAAAGAAGATAAAAAATTGAAAACGATTACAAGAATGCCAAGGAATCAAGAGCTATATAAAGTAGGAGGACAGATAAGATAGTGCAATTGTAAATAGGCCAAAATAAAATCCTGTTATTTCTGATACAAAACAAGTACCTCGATATATTAAAAGTACTAAAAATTATACTAAAAATGTATTTCTTTGATTGTCGTAGTATCAATCTCTTATTTACATATTTCAAATAATGTAAAATAAGATTGATATTACAAAAAATAAAGAAAATTTACAGAAAAATATTGGAAAGCAATTAAATAGTCAGGACAATTAAATCTTGTTTTGTAAGTAACTTTATCAAGCGTTACTAGCGAAACAATTGTGTAATTAAGATACTGTAAATATGTTTCCCTGTGATATAAAAAAATGTATTTTTTAATGTATATTTATGCATTACCAATATGGAAAGCATAAAATTTATGTATTTCCTATGTGAAATAATTATATAATTAATTGCGACAATAGTTTGGTGAAAAAGTACTATATAATTTACTACTATACTCTGGAGAATAAAGCGGTGCGAACTGCTTACAGCGGCAAGTACTAGAATCCTATGTCAAAAATCGCTTTGCTCTCACTTTCTTGCGACGCCTGTCCATACCGGTCTCTTACCCCGACTATTATTTCGCGATCATTCGATTTGAATAATCTTGTTTCACGATAATAATCTCGTGCGATGCGCTACGACAATAGCAAAAAAATGTTTCATTTATTCTTATTTTCATGACTTAAATATAACTAGAAAAAAAAAAAGAAAAATAAGACTCGTGAGCGGAAATCGTAGGAGGTTTTCCTGAAATCGAATAGTTCAAATTCGCGAGTATTACATGGATATCCGAGTATTAAAATCGCGGGCGACATCCGAATACTCGGATATTGACAGCACTCTGAAAAACGTGGGCGCTTTCTGTCATTTCACACACGTAACCCACGTGGCAGAATTACGAATAGAACGTCGCGTGACGTTTCTTCTTTCGCGCGAAAATTGCAAGCGATCTAATGTGAATCTGTTGTTGGCGCACGAGGGAGGGGGGGGGGAGACAAGACTGCTCCCACAAGCACGCGCGCGTACGCGTTACAAACGCACGCGCGTGTATAGAGGTAGGTTCTCGGCGCGCGTGGGCGATGCTGTGGCACGCGACACGACCGTTACGTTCAGATCTGGCACCGTAGGTCGACGCGAAAGGGGGGGAGGATGAAATTCAGAAGGGGAACAGGAGGTGGATAGCAGTGTCTGCCCTCTATACGCTCGCACATACACATGCGTGTAACAGGCAAGCGTGCACACACACGCGCGTATCAGGTAGAGACACACAAAACAGCCGACGCGACAACCACTCTCGCACAAAGAGGGAGAGAAAGAACGGTGTGCGGGGTTCAGGTAGGCCGAACGGAAATTCGAATAAAAAACGCGAGTCGCCGAGTTCTCGCGCGGAGGGGGTTCAATACACGCGCGCGCGAGCGACGTATCCCTGATATGTATATATGGTGCGCGGAATGGAGGGGGTCCCCTAAGAGGGGTCACAGCATCTGCTCCGTAGAGAACAACATAACATGCACACATTGCCAGTCACGCGCGCCCGCGTACGTGTATATATGTGTGTGTGTATGTGTGCATATGCGTGATAGAGAGAGAGAGAGAGAATAGAAAGAAATGACGAGTGGAGCGGAAGGGATGATGAAAAAGGCAGGAGGGCACGCAGTGCGCAGCGGACAATCGCGTCGCACTCACAAGCATCCTGTACCCTGTACCCTGTACCTCTCATCGTCGCTTGACGATGGGGGGACCAGCCGGTGGAACATACGTCGATTGGCCAACGGCCCACAACCGACTGTCTCCCATTGGCAAGCAAAGCGGGGCCTACAGGCCCGTATTGGCTTGGCAGCACGTGCGGGCCACCTGCAATTAGTTGGTGGGGCGATCTGTTATAAGAGACCCTGACACAATCCCCTGCCAGTCAGACACCGGCTTGCAGCCGAAACGTTCGGAGTGAGTCGATGTAGCATATCCCTGCATTTCACTTTCGTGCTTTATGCGAGTCCAGATCTGTTCGAATCGCTCGACCAGTCAGTCAATTGAATTCGAACGGACGTGTGGGAAGGATCAATCTTGGTTTTTTCCTGAGAAGAGATTAAAGTGCCGGTTCTATTTTCGGAAAAGGAGATACTGAACTCCGGACTTATGTGTGAGATAACAGTGCAGTGACGTTGCCGCGTAAAGATTATAATCTTGCGAGGATTCAGCGAGAATGTAATTATTTGATTAATATTTGTGACCAATATTTATAAAAGAGAAGAAAAGAAAGGAGAAAACGTTGTGCATGTCTTCGCAATGTTGCGGTGGCAATAAATAAAAGAATAAAATAAATATATATAAAAGAAGAAAAACACTGCAAGTGTCTTCATAGTGTCGCGGTGTCAACAAGTACGAAAAAGAACATTGCAAGTATCTTGACGGTATCACAGTGCCAAAATGCTTGTCGCTGAGATGCCGCACAGCTTCATGAAAAAGAACAATTACAATTATAGTCACTGTCCATTAAAGAAGCGGCCGTTTTATTATACGTCCGAGGACGAAGATGAAGCTCCTGAAGTCATCAAAGGTAATTATTGTGAAATTATTCGTATATTGAATTACTTTTGATTATCTAGATTTCGATGTTTATATTATATAGACTTATCAAAAATCGGTATAAAGAGTGTTTTACGCATTATTTCTCGTATTACTCCTCTTGCTTTCTTTTTCTTTGTTAGATATAGAATATGTCACGTATTTACACTATACAAGAGGAATATATTATTTACAAGAGTCAAAACAAATAGCAGTAACAATAATTTTAGTTTTGAGAATAAGATAGACACAATAATGGGAGATAAACAAATATGTAACTTTAAGTATTTTAATATTTTATTAGTCTCTCCTCTCACTTTTTTTCTCTGCTTTCGCGTTCCTTCTATCTTCTTTCTAATGTTATATATATAACTTTATACGATTTTTATATCATTATATACTATATATTCTAATATAACAATATGTAACTCTAAACACATATATACATACAAAAGAATGCAAGAAGAAAATTAACAGAAAAATTAAAAGAAAAAAGGGAAAAAAGAAAGAAGAAAGAAAAATTAAATTTGTAGTAATACTCTAAAAATAATAATTTAGTAATATAAATAATAATTTACATATACTTATATTTTATCAGGTATACTTTTTTTATCATGTATGTTTGTAACGCGTATCTTGCAGACGAGATAATCGACGTAGGAGTAGACGATATTCCCGAACCCGAGAATCTTAGCACAAAGCCCGAAGATCTCAAGAGAACCGCGGATCGCCATCATAATCATCATCAACAACAACAACAGCAAGAACAACAAGAGCAACAAGAGCAGCAACAACGCGCATCCAGGACACCGCCGCCGATCTCTAAAGTATCTCCTCCGCCATTAACGATAGAGCCATCCTCGCCGACGACTCACCACTCGATGTACGTTCATCCATCATCGCTGCATCACTATCACCATCACTATCCGACTAAGACTATCACGCCGCCAGCGGGTATCGCGCCGATTCATCCGGTTGCGAAGAAAGCGCGGGTTGAAGTGATCCAGCACAATGACAGCTCTACGACAACGCCGACGGCGGGTATAACGGCGACGTCGGCATCGCTGCACTTTATGGCAAGCAAGGCGCCCTTGGAACCGTTGAATCTAAATACCCCGGTGGAGCCGTTGGCGCATTACGCCGCTCCGGCCTGGACCCGCGCGGCCCCGCTGTATCCGCCGCATTATCTGCCGTATCATCCGCCAACCTATCATCGCTATCCCGGAGCGGAATTGTATCCGTCGTACCCAGTATCAGGGTATCCGCACTCGTCTCCGGAGCATCATCCGTCGATTTCGCCACCGCCACACGGTGCACTGACTTGTCCGACCATTCAACGGCCCATCGTCAGGAGCTACCATTGGAGCAGTCCAGATCACTGTGGTTTGTCGCCCACGAGTTCTGTGGGTTCCGGCTCGCTGCGGTCACCTCCACCAGTCACGCCGGAAGACCTGTCCTCGTCACCCAGCAGCGACAGCGGCAGATCTTCCGCGGGTAGCACCTCCGCCGGGTCCACGATCGTGAACACGAAGATGGAGAAGAGCAGCCCGAGCGCGAACGCATCTTCGAGCACGACGCCGCCCAGGCACTCGTGCCCGGATTGCAACAAATCGTACTCGACGTACTCGGGCCTGTCGAAGCATCAGCAGTTTCACTGCGCGGCCGCCCAGGGTCAGGCGAAGAAATCCTTCTCATGCAAATACTGTCAGAAGGTGTACGTTAGTCTGGGCGCGCTTAAGATGCACATCCGGACTCATACACTGCCTTGCAAGTGCCATACGTGCGGCAAAGCGTTCTCCAGGCCGTGGCTTCTTCAAGGTCACATCCGGACGCACACCGGTGAGAAGCCGTTCAGATGTCCGCATTGCAATCGCGCGTTCGCCGACAGGAGCAATCTCAGGGCTCATCTGCAGACTCACAGCGACGTCAAGAAGTACTCCTGCACCAGGTGCAGTAAAACCTTCAGCAGGATGTCGTTGCTTACGAAGCATCTGGAGGGCGGTTGTCCCGGCGTCCCGGTATCTGTCACTTATCCTTGCTAAAATTAAAATTTTGCGCGATCCACACCGCGGAGACGAACGTATGTTTCAATCCCACGGTCTCAAAGTGCCTTAAAATGCAGTACAAACGACGAGATAGTGCAGTCCGGTATCTTTCGGAACTCGCGGAATATCGTCTTCGATTAATCCTTTCACCATCGAACTGTTTTCATTCCGAAAAGTGAGCATTAAATTAAAATTTTTATTCATAAAAATAATTTGCACAATTAGGATTTTATTTCGAGAAGAAAGACATTCTAAATATATACACTTGGAGTTAATTCCGGAAAAAATTAATTACAAGAAGTATCATCTGATTTTACTCTTTTTATTAATTTGCGGAGAAAGGATTAATAATTTCACGCACTTCAAAATTATATCAAACGCGCGTCATTACGAAATTGAATCCTTAAATAGATATCTCGAAAAGTTTTATAAAAGTTTTCGTTTGTTCATCTTTACTCTTCGCTGTAAATATCGGTTATCAAGTGTGTGTAACACACATGCAGTGATTCATAAAAATATATATTCCTTCTCAATCTTTGACTTTAAATTTCTAAGAGAGTGTACAAACGTTTAATCAATTTTATAAAATATCCAAAGCCCATATACATATAAATTATATAAAATAATTATATAAAATATAAATTATATCTGTAAAAATTATATGTTTTCTCCTCTAGAAGAATATCAATTATTTGAAGTCAGAAATTAGGGAATGAATAGTTTTATGATTTACTGTATGCGCGCTGATAATACTAGTACTTAGAGATTATTTCGTCCTTCCGAAAGATCAATCACGTCGCTCAGAGCACGTGAGAATATTGGCAATAAAGAGCCGCTCGATTACCGCGTGATGTGGTCCCGTGAAACTGCTGTGCCATTTTTTTTATTTCAAGCCATTTTCTCTCTTTTTTTTTTATTTGTTCCGATACACTCGAGCACATAAAATGCGATCAAGACGAAAAGATCGAGAAGTAGGACGATTTGCAAGTTTTCCTTTTTTTCTGAGTTTTATTTCGTTATTGCTTTCGGCGTGCGAGCGCATCCGAGCATCATTGATCATCGCTACTCGATCAATGACGCTTAATTATATCGCTAACGATTCCTCATAGTTTTGCTGGAAGAAAGCCTCTAAAAGACAAAAAATGCGGAGCATTAAAAATGTCATGTTAAATAAAAAATCTTTCGAAGATGCGGAGAATGTATTTTAAATGTAACAGTCGATGTAAATCTCTGAAAGAAAAAGTTTGGAAAAAATTGACATGTTGCGATGCACCAAGTGTCATTCGTGAAAGTGTCACATGCGTCAAATCATATAGCACGCGCTCGCACGCGTTAAAATGCGGATTGTACAGTTTAGCACTTAATGATTAGCGAGTAAAACAATACAAATATTATAATTTACCTGCGTTGGGCACAGAGCTGTACCGATAAGAGGAAAGAAAAGTGTTTAACGCGTGGAATGAGAAAAAAAAAGATCTCGGCTCTGTATGTTGCATTATCGTTTCCCGTACTTTGCGTTTTGCAAATCCACTATAAGTTTCTCGAACAAACTAGTCATTGTATTATACGCAGAGGAGCAAAAGACTCGCTATGATTATTGAAAAAAGATATAAGAGAGAGGTAGAGATTTTTCATAAGCGAGCCGTTGTTGTGTATTTTTACTTTTTATCGTGCGTGTAATTAAACAGCGCGGCTCAGGTGAATACCACTATTCCTAGTTTTGTAAAGAAAGTAAACTACTACTACAAGAAAAAATAGAGATATTGCATATATATATAGAGAGAGATATTTTATACAAAATGAATTATGTGGATTTTAAATTTTAAACTCTCATGTGTTACATATATATTTCCTTGTCTTTTCCGTTTCCCACATGTGCCTTTAGCATATTTATATATTTATAAGTTAAGTATAGATTTAATAAACTTTTATTTGTGGTATAAAACTTATACACAATATCTATAATATTTTTAAAATTTTTATGGATATAAAATTTTACTTTATTACATTTCTAATTTTTTAGTCGCTTACAAGATATAATATTATTAAATGAAGAGCGTTATGTAATCTTTTTTTTTTGCCGAATTTTGATGATCACAGAAATCTTATCTTTAAATATTATTTTTAGATCAGTCGTACATAAAAGTTTGCTATAATATATCGATTTTGGAGATTCGTATAATCACGCGCTTTGTCTTTCAACGAGAAAACGTAGTACTGCGTTCTATCCGGAGGACGGATATCATTAAAAAAAAAAAAGTAGAAATCTTTCGACGAACGTTGAAACGCGCGGGCGCGCTTAATCTCTTGGAGCGAATGATCGGTCGCTCGTCAGAGGCCTCGGGGGCCTTCGTCGATAAAAGTAATTGTCGGTGCTCGTGCTCGGATCGAAACGAATCGATTGAATCCGACTCGAGATTCGACGTACGGCCGGCCAAGTTCATATTTCGTTGCGCACATGTGTACGTGTCGATGTAATAATATACGAAAATAGCAGATAATTTACGAGGCCGCGGCAAATAAATCTATCGACGGTTTCGATAAGCAATGATATTTATATCGTCTTCATTGACACACGTTCGCAATTATGCTTGTTGTCGCTTGCGCAATTTCTACCGTAAAGAAAAGGAGAAAAAACAATGTTTACACACAAATCGTAAAAGGAATCCTCGCAGTTCACGTGTTCTATATCTTCCGAGTGCTGCCATTCATTCGTTGCTACAATTCTACTTGAGTGGTCCGAATCGATCACGCGACAAATAGAAGGAATTCCAGATCCCTTTATTGAAACGAGACTTATTAATCTTTCAAACTGCCAGACATTTATGCGAAGAAATGCTTCTTAAACCAGTGTTGGTGCTGTAGCAGTACATCCTATCGCAAACTCGATAAAATCGGCAAAAAAGAAAATTTTTTAATCATGTTTTACAACTACAGTATAATTAGTATATTACAATATATTACGAATATATTTGTACAACAGCTATATATTTCTGCAACAGTGAATATACGATATTTATAGTTAAGCTTCTGTGAAGTTAATTACAATCAGCATGTCACTTATACAACGTGTGTGTTAAACCGCGTCTTCCGGTTATGACAGTTATAGCTCGCCTCGCCAATACATCTCATCATGCGAGAGTTAATCGATATACGTTGGCTCGCGTGCGTTGGCGTGAATGCGCGCGGATTATCCGGCAGGTTATCCAATTTCTTCGCACAATGAAGAATCGAGAGACCGTTCCGCGTCGCGCTCGCACACGAGAGAATATCTCTCTCTTTCTCTCTTTCCGTCGCGTGTTCATTCATACGTCCAAGCGTGTTCGCGCCGGCACAAAGCTCTTTTAGCGGAACAAACAACATATGGCGAGTAAACGCGCGCGCTGGAAATACGTTCAATTCATTTCGTCCGGTCAAAATGGGCTACCTGCAACGCGTATTAAATCCCACGCGCCTCTCTAGCACACGCATCGCCGATTCAATCGGCCGTAGTTCCCAATCGAGCTTTTTGTTTGGCCGACTCGTCCATATGGATGCGTGCCACGATCGTGTCACGATCTCGCTCGCCCTTTCGACATTGTCGCATCGGTAATATATGGGTCGACGTGCGAGTTAAACATGCATTTACTCGACATTTCAGGATGATCGATACGTGCGGGCAACATGTGTGTTTCATTGAGTTATCTAAATATCGATTAAACGTATAATATCGAATGTTACTATAGATGCTATCGTTCTTTTTATGATAATAAATAAATAATAATATGATAATAAATAAATAATAATATGATAATAAATAAATAATAATATGATAATAAATAAATAATAATATGATAATAAATAAATAATAATATGATAATAAATAAATAATAATCTGGATAGAGACAATTATTAACGGTGAATTATAATGGATAATGTCGAATTCAAGTTGCACTTGGTATTCGCGAATATTTAAATCTGAGGATTTTATGGTCTCGTGTTGTGTAGTTAACCGTCGTTATGACTGTAATTATGACGGCCTATTGAACGGTGTCCTTTCGCTCAGCACGACAGGTGCACGCGCTATTTTTCGAGTACCGGCCCTCGCAGAGGCTGCGCTGTATGTATACACTCGCACAGAAATGCATGCACAAGCAAGAAAGTGTGGAAGCAAACGCTACCTTGGCCGCTGGGCTTTTATGGCGACCGGCCTGATCGAACAGGTGCGTCGAGACGGATAATACACACATATAAAACGCCGGGGTAAAAGGTTCCATTATTCGTTTGTGTATGGCATATCGAGGCTTTGCACTGTGCAAAGACTTTTGCGAGAGAAAAGCGGCTGTGCGGTGACAAAAGGTCGCAACGTTGTACGGTCCCCGAGCCGAGAATGGGACCTTAGCTATGAGGTTTTTGGGCACAAAACGAAGGGGGTCGAGGCCGACCGTCATCGATAAAAATTCCTCCTTGCCTTGTAAGGACGACTTCGGTCATTGAAATTATGTATAAATTGACAAAATCTATTGTTGATTGATATATCGATTTTTATAGATATCACTCTGAAGCTTTATTTCTACAAAATCAGAACAATATTCCACTTATTATACCATGCTTGATGAGAATTTAATTGCTCTTATATTCTTCGTTTTTAATTTGCATTTGTTATGTATGATTTTTTTTTCATTATTCATAAGAAGCAATGCAGCATGTAATCTAGATATTTCTGCATGAGATTTCGAACAATAACGGTCTCACGACCTCTGACACGGTTGCTGAAGAGCCAAGTTGACCTCGTATAAAACTAATCGTTACTTCAGAATGTACAGCACACCTGACCAACGAGCGAGAGTCTTTCATCTCTTCCCGGAAGACTCTCGTCTTCTTGCAACCCTTTACTCCGTGGTGGTACGTGTCCCATTGTGTCAGGATTGCCGCTGCCGGTTACACCAGGTGTGTTAGTGCCCGTGCGTTTCTTTCTCGAGAAGCATGATCGTCGATGATGCGGCGATCCGTGCACAAATTATATATAGTCGTTGCCCTTATGAAATTCTCAGTCGCCCGGATAAATATTGAACGATCGAAGTATAATGTATAGTTTTTAGTTAATTCTTATCTTGCCACACGCGATGTTATTCAGCTAATATTGATATTATGCTAAATTATTAATGTATTATATGTTTTTAAAACTTATTAAACTATTATCTCGCGAATTAATAATAATTAATTTGTCTTCAACAAAAATTAAAGTTTAACAGAAATTGAAATATTAGCGAGGGAAGCGATTTTTGTACAATCATCGTCGTCATTCAATTATTATTCAATACGTTCCTCTGACAACTTCTCAGATCGTAATCGATACGAACCGTTTCAAGAACGTGATCGATTGAAAAACGTGAGAGACAAATAATGAGATGAAAGAAGCAACTCGGTATATTTACCGCTGTGCTCGTATTCGAAGTAACCTCAATACAAAAGCTATTCGTTACTTTATATCTCAGCTGATCTAAATGCGATGCGGTTCAGTGATACTTCGAGAAATTTGTGATTATATTCGTAGATTATAAAGTTATTTACTAGTTCATTTCGAGGACATCAATATATTTTTTTTCTATTAATATTCTAGTTTTTTTATACTAATATAAAATATCTATTTGAAAATGTTATAAATTTTTACCGCTTAATAGATTTTCAGTCATTACTTAAATATCCATAAATTATCCGTAATGCATTTTTTATTTTTATTTCTCGTTTGTAATACCTGTCGGAAAGAGCCGGGTAACCCATAATCGTGTGAAATCTCACGCCGTGGGCGGCTGCGCTTAGGAGCCTAAAATATCCGAGTCACCATACGAATAACGAATGGGTCTTATATTTCAGTAGCGCTGATCAAAAGCAGCGCGAGGCATCGGGCCAATATAACCGGCAGAATGGCTCATTAGTCCGTGGAGGACCTTTAAGGCCGCGGACAAAACAATCTCTGCTACGTGGCAGCAGCAAGGTGTTACCTGCGCCTTATTTTAGATGGCGTGTACAACATATGGCTCGCGGGCGAGCCCAGGCAGATTTCACCTGCCGTTCCGTGGTCCTCTAGGACTTGGATCGGTGGCGATTCTCTCGCAAAACTGGCAACGTCCATAACTCGCAAGTCGTTAAAAAAAGTTACGAAGAGAGACTTAAATCAGGCCCCGCGATTCCCTGTACCTTCTATCTAAATTGACTGGGGTATGAATTTACTCGCGCGTAAGAATCGTTGTTATCGCACTTTTCACGCCGGCCTTAATGATCCCTTAACGGTCGTTTCGGGGCCCGAGCTGCGAGATGTTATCGCGAAGCCTCACGAAGGGGGTCCTCACTGGCGAGAGAATTCGTGAGACTCCAAGAGAATGGGCCGTCGATGTAAAATAAATGACGTGTCGTTCCTTTTTTGTGGATTTCATCAATTTCAACACTTCGAGTACTGAATTTTTATTCTGACAGGTGAAGGTTATTTTTGATGACACGACGTTTATTTTAATTCGCAGAGATCGTAGAAAAGTTATAAAAAAGCACGGTATTTGTGAAAAATTGTTTGAAAATGCTAATATTCTCATATGTCTTTCAATTGTAAATGTAGCGTTCTATTTTATTAAACTCTCAGATCGCATAACACATATTGACATCTCGACATAAATTACCTGGATATCTAATTACCTGGATAGAAGAATAGTGGATTTTCGTTACGATCGTGTCAAAGACTCCCTGGCATGCGTGTTATGCATCAAACGAATGACAAAGTGTCATACTCATGGTTATGTGTTATATGAAGGTTTCGTGTACTTGTGATGAATGGCGCGAAACGGATACGTTCCAGGTCTCGCTTAAAAAAAAAAAAAAAAAAAAAAACATACTAGCTCTCGTTTCTCATCTTCCTGGATTTTAATAATCGTGGCACGCGACCTATGAATGCAACTCTTTAGATGGTTATAATTTTAAGTCTCACCAAAAAATTATATAACATGATAATGTTTATATATACATATATGTATATGAATAAGGTATAAAAAAAAAAAAAAAAAAGCATTATTCTTTTTGCGACTTCGTTCGGTCTACCAATTTTTCACTACGATATATGAACCTTTCAGAGCATTAATCATATGTTCTGGTGCTAAAATTAAAAAATTGACAAAAAAATGGAAGTGATCAAGTTAGCTTCTGAGAGATTCATATATCTAAATATAAACATTACCAATTAATGCGATTTTCTCGTGAGACTTAATTTTATCAAAACCCTTTGAAGAGATGCATCCAGAGATCGGATGTAACAATTATTAAAATGCAAGAAGAAAAGAAACGAGAGCTGATACTTTTTTTACTATAACTAAAATAAATTTTTATCGATTTTAATTATGATAAGTCAGCATTTTTGAATATTTTTCAAGAATTATATTCTAGAACATATCATTTAATTCAAGTCAATTTACTTTTTCATTTTATCTAACTCGATTTGAACTCTATGCAGCCAAATTTTGGCAAATGTCTGAAATTTATAAATTTCTAGTAACTTATTACGTCCACCATAAAAAAATCAACATCTCGATAGGCGATCTCGATTTGTGTGTGTGTGTCGGTGCGATCGTCCGTAATCTCTCTTTATCTTTATCTCGCAGCAGATAATTTTTTCCTCGTTCATCGATGATTCAACGTCATCATCGCGGTTCCTTCTCCTCTTCGCCAATCCTCCCACGCTTCTCTCATTTTGGCTTCGAGCCGCAGGACCCCCGAGTCAGAGCGCGCGAGGATGAAGGAGGGAGAAGGGTGCCGGCACACGGGATCATCAAAGTGCTCCATAATGAGCGACTCGCGCTGCGGGGTCGGAGGTCATGCGGTAATGAATTGTTTTGCACCTCGCGGGCAAACCGGGCTCCGTGAACCTTCCGTAAGAGCACATGCCTCTCGCGCGGGCTGCAGTAATACGAGTAAGGCACTCGGGGCCTTATCCGGCGCGCGGTCCCGATAGGCATTCGAAGGGCGATTCCGCTTCGCCATGAGAAAAGCGTCAAAATGCACGGTGACTTATGGCGATCGATCAGTCAGGCCGCGATGGCAAACTAATTGACCGTGATGCGGCCGTTAACGGTTATTGAATTTTACGTTGGTCGCTTTGTCGATTATTTTCGTTTGCATTTAAATGCCGAATAGATCCGGCGCGCGCGCGCGATTCGATCGATGACAGGATCAGCCACGAACAATTACCGTAATTCGCGTTAATTACTATGGGGGGGAGGAGAAGGGTGCAGGTTCTTCGATAGGAGTCTTCGCGCGGTATTATCCGGGACCACCGGTTTCACAGTATGCCAGCTATGTCTTTCCCAAGCAATTGACGCCGGCTCGTTAAGACTCGAAACGCCGACCGGTAATGGTCGGGCACGATCTGTACGGATAATTAAAAGCCGAATCTTTCTTTCCGATTATCCTCGTGTGGATCGTTACATTACATGTCGCCGCTTATGTAAGCAGGTTGCAAGGTGGCGATCTCGCCGACCTTAACCCTTAACTGCGTCGATCTTGGCTCCGCTATGCTCGATTACTGCATTGTGTTGCTCCGTTGCTGTTGAGTTATTTGACGGACGAGAAAGGAGAAGAGAGAGAATTTTGAATTGTTCATGAGTTTGATAAAATGAGATTGATTTTACTGCAACTTACAACATAACAATAGTGTCAGTAAAAATAGATATTTCGCACAATTTAGCTATGAGAACAATGTTGTAAAGAAACATCTATTTTTACAATGTATTGCATGCATATTCTATTTTGGTTTATTAACGGAAATATTTAACTTATTGACTTTTATAAACAATGTTTTATATACAACTATATTTATAGTAAAAATGGATTTTATGTGCATATTTAAATAAGTGAATTTTGTGATAAATTTGCAATTGAGAATGTTAAAGATTTGTATATGGAGAAAAGATTTGATAATGTTTAAAGATTTAAGGAATGCAGCATGTGCATCCTATGAGCTGAAATGGGATTTTAACGACACATATATATTATCTCGTATACTAATGCCAGCATATTTATTATATTAAAACGAACGGCGTCACACAGATCTGAGAAAGTAATTAATTCCGACGCTGATTAATTCTTAGAAATTGCTGGTTTCTCTCAGAGAGGTTGGATAGTGAACATCCATTTCCTCATCTGGTGATCTCGTAACGACAGGTAGCAGATTTCATCCTTTTAAAACGCATGTTTCCGTAATATATATTTTTTTTTAATAATTGTCTAGATCGACATGTGGTGACCGTGCGACATATTTACAAAAAAGAACACTGTTCCGGTTTTTTACGTATTATAAAATATAGTACACATATTTCATACAAAGAATAGAATAAATACATAAATAAACGCGCATGAAAATTAATACAAAATAAAAATGCAAGGTTTATAAAAAGACAATTGTCTATTTATTTTACAGAAAATTAGTTTTAATATGCAGATATGAAATTATCCTTAATTTTTTTCTATAATGGCGCAAGTACAGGATCGAAAATCTCTATCGAGAAAATGATGCTCTCAATGGGCTTCGATGAACAAAATCGGGCGGAAAGCTTTGTTCCTCACGCTCCTTGTGCACTTCCGTGATTATTCTTGCTCATAATTCTCTCCGAAAGCCAAGGTGTGCGCCATTATCCATGATTTCGCCGGTTTCTCGCCTCCGACATGATGACAGTCATGATCGGAACGATCGTCAACCGAATCGAGGTTCACACATAGCGGTTTGCGACCGGTGGACCACCCACCAATGGGTGTCAGCAGTGCCACACCTTGAATAATAACGCGCGGCGAATCGACCGAGTTTGCTGATTTCCAGCTGATGACTGGTTAGCATAATAACGACTGGTAACCATCGGGAGACAGGAGAGAGGGAGAGGGTCATCTTGTGTGTCTCGTTTCGCACGCGATTGATATTTAATATATATAATCTCTAAAAATATGTATTGTAAAATAAATCTAAAGTAAACTTTTGTCTAAAACTTTTGTTTCTATTATTTAAGAGTGTTAAATGATAGAATCGATAGAAACAGAGTTTGAAGCGAACAAACGCCAAGACATTGTTTTTCGCAGCAGTTTCGAAACTTCTCTTCGAGAGCTCATATATGAATCATTTGCACCTAACGATAAGTAATCCATTCCGCACGTCCCGTCGCGTCGCGTCGGCGGGAAGTCGGGTAAT
Source organism: Lasius platythorax (assembly GCA_963971435.1). NCBI lineage: Eukaryota > Metazoa > Arthropoda > Insecta > Hymenoptera > Formicidae > Lasius > Lasius platythorax. The sequence continues at coordinate 8,801,377 of OZ020541.1, forward strand.
TATGGCGGGTCGAGAACGTGCGCGATTATTCAAAGGGAGATAAAACAGACGGCGGGGCGGAATGAGCGAAGGAGGATACACGGCGGTACTTTCGATTCCTCGAAATATAATGCACCGAGGAAGATGGGGGGGGGGGGAGGAGGGGAGGGAGCGGTCGCCCAATCCTGCTGGTACTTACCTATATACAACGAGCGCGATAACGGTACCGGTTCTTAAACGCCACGTTATTCCGTCAAATGAAATCCTCGTGACCCCTTGGGTCCCGCATTCTTTATCCTTCGTCCGGCAGCCTTTTTCTCTCTCTCTCTCTTTTCTTCTTTTTCTCTGTCCACCACCCACTCCATCCCCCTTTTCTCTTCCACCTTCCTCCCGCTCTCCTTCATGTGTCCCAGCTTCTTTCGTGTGCCTTATAACATTACAATTGCTAATTCTTCTGTTGCGGTTGCTCTCGGCCGCAGTAAAGCTCGGCCCGTCGTAAAAGCAAGGGCGACTCTCCACGTATGCATTGCGCTGACACGGATGCACGTGGTTTGCATGCGCTTATCATTGCCGGATTGAAAAATCACCGGCGCCCCTTAGCTCGATACGGGATCAACAATCGTAATCCATAATCTAAGGATACGAGAAATGTATTTTCTGCTTGTAAACAGCTTTATAATATACGATAATTAATTGTTAAATTATTCATAGGGATAATAAATCGCTGTAATATAACGGCAATATCTTGAATACCAATGTTGTCAGAGGATTTTTTAATGCTGGTACAAGTTTCGTAAGTTATGTAAATCCGACACCTCCATCGAGGCAGCCATGTAAAGAGATTGTAATCCTTAATTTATTTCGAATTAAAACGATTAAAACGTCGTTTATTTGATTGGTATACGAATAATTATCATAATTGATAAAGGCACAATAAAAGATATAATTTATCGATAGATTCAATTTTATACGCGCGACTTGAAAGACATGATCGGGTTACTTGAACCTTTATATTGCTTTGTGTGCTAGCTAATTAAAAATTTCTTGCACATTTTATAAATTATATACTACCCAGATAAGAATTCTAGACGGAGTGTAATAAACTGTGCGGGCAATAACAACGCGTCTCCTAAAAGAGAAACAGCACAACGCGCTTTTGTCAGGGCATTACCTCCTTTAGTGCGGCACTGACGGTTGCACGCGCATTCGCAGCACACATGCGTGCAACCGACCGCGTGCACCGAGGGCGTGCGTGCGCGCACGTGCATTTTGAAGGACCCACGGACGGGACTTTAAACGACCACAGCTCTCTTCCTGGTGCGCCGATAGTAGGTCAAGTTAATATGCTTGCATTGTGATTTTTAATATCGTCCCGCTGTCGGTCGTACCCTCCGTCTTTACCTCCTTCTCCCCCGCCGCCGCCTTCGTCGTCCACGATCTCCACCTCCGTCTCGTGCTCTTCACGCTCCTCCTCCGCAAAAAAGGAATGAAAGAATTCAAGTACCGGTGGAACGACTCGTTTCGCGGCGAGGACTTCGGGACGGCGAGAAAAAGCATTGTCGGAGATTACAATCGGGCTGGTTAACGCGCGGACATAATGCGCCTGGCTTTTTGTTAGGTGCGTAATGGAGTCGTGGATGTACTTTGTCAAGTAAATATGTCGGTCGCCCGGAGATATTTCACCCGCGAGCCGGACACGCGCCTCCTTCCAACACGCGAACGAAACTGCGAATTTTTCTTTTAATCCTTTTACGAGCACGCTGCTGGTAAATTTCGCAATACACGGGCGCGACAACACGAAAGGAAAGCAATATTAAGACTAAAGAGAATGCGACTGTCGGTTACGTGGTTGTAATTTATTAATCCGGGGATTATTAGTTCGAAAAAGTTTGTTCTCCGCAGCGTTACGTTGGTATGCAATTGATTGGAAAGTTGACATTTCCATTCCTTGCGTCTCAAACGAAAGTTATCGATAGTCCGTTATCAGCAATGCGTTCATTATTTTTATTACAATTGCTAACAGCAATTCTGCGCGTAAAATTATATAAAAGTCTTGAAAAATTCTGGGCCGCGTCGTCGACGAATAAATTTTAATTTTGTAAGGTCATTGATCCCGTGATTTCTCTCGGTAATTTATAATTTTATAGACGTTCGTGAATCGTAGCGCGATTTCGTCTCTATCGATATTACGTTTGTAATCGGGATAGACACGGGTCGGTCGTGATCGGTGAAACGACGTTAGATACGCCTCGTACGATCGATCCCACCTAAGACAAGCGGGGTCCGTACACAGGTACTCACGCTGGAGGAAGCTTATTAGAAGCTTCGGTTGCATAACCGGGGGCGTTTAAGTAGACCTATCAGAGAGTCGACGGTTAACCCCGACAAGGCCCCATCGCGCCGTAGGGCCCGATCGTGACCCAACCTGTCCGATCTACGGTCAGGTTGAGTCTTCTCCACGGACCGTACCATATTTCGCGCTCCGTGAAGATTACCGATCGCTTAGACACTTCCGTGCCACGCTGCTCCGAGAAACAACGCGTTCCAACGGCGCGGCTGAATCGGCCGAAGAATCAAATCGGACGTAACTATCTCCCGCGAACGATAATGCGCTCTATTATTACAAGAGTTCGGCGAGAGGCAGAAAGAGTCTCAGTCCAATAATATTGCACAGGTCGCGAGATTATCGTTAACGTAATTAATAATAATAAAATCCATCCCACGTATCATATGTACAGAATCTTCGAATATTAACCTTTTACAATTTTTGCGTGGATGTGCGCTCTGTATTACGTATTTTTATCATAAAATATGGAGTATTAATTTCACATACACGCAAATACAATTAAAAGTTTCCACATATATTAAAAAAATTTTTGCGTTTAAAAAAAATATGTGATACCAAAGAAACTTGTTCATAAAGATCAGCAAAAATCGCAAAGGATCTTGTTTCGACGATTCAAAGCCAGTTTACGATACTTACATCACGCACAATCATCGCGTAACAAGAATCCGGCCAGCGACAAACGTGATGCAATCGCCAGTTATATTGTGCATCTCTCACAATTCGCGCGTTTTATCGGAATGCGGTTAATCTCGCTCTACCATGGACGTTTGGGTGTAACATTAGCAGCTTTTTTTCATCATCTCTTATAGCAGCTCTTTCCCGGTAGTTTCAAGATCTCATATTCATACTTCTTTTAGATGATTGTGAGTGATGTCATGTCTAAATGTTGTATCTTCTTCCTAGACTTCGAATGTCCTCCGCTTGTCGCCGTTGCATCACTGCGTCCTGATCTGGTCTACTTTAAGGTTGCCTTGTCTCGATTTTATTTCCTTTCTCGTGTTACATAACATCCTCCATATATCCCGCGATCAAATTCTATAATTAAATCAAATCTATAATTAAATCAATCTATAATTAAATCAAATTCTATAATTTACGTGATTCCAACATGATGGAAGCCAAATTATTTATTGCATTTATTGCTCTAAATGCTCCAAATCATTCTAAATAAATATGCATTTAGAGTAATATTATTTTTTTATCATCGCATTTTTTTTATTGACAATTGAAATTAAATTAATGAATTAATCAAGTTTTTTATCATGTTAAGAAAATGTATTTGTGTCTGTATGTACGTGGGTTGAAGAGAGCACTTGCGCAATATATTGTGGGCACTTCTCGATTTTTCTTCATCTTGAGATGAACATGTAGCGATCGATCGCGCATCGAGCTACAAGATAAGAGCGCTGTTCTCGCACGGGGCGGAATAAAAAATGAAGCGGGTTTGGCGGTTAACGGAATTAAATGGAACTTGCTCGTATGGGCGGACGCATGAAACGCGTAATTGTCAGTATTAACCCGCTTGGGCGTCTCCTTTGCACAAGCGCATCGTGCGTGCGTGCGTGCGTGCATTCAACGCATGCACGCGAGAGCGTTCGTTCAACAGAGACTGGAAAGTGGTGGTGCACCAATCCAACGTCGTTCTTTTAGTAGGATGAAGGTAACCGCGGTACGGTAACTTGAAAAGGGAAGAATAAGCTGGCCGAAGTTACAAATAAAATCGATAAGGAAAAAAAAATGATAAAAATCGATGTCGCATACGTGTGATATACGAGTTTATTGCCTATATACTGATTTACGAAGTATACTTGTATACTAGAATCAAATCTTATTTAATTATAAAGAATATTTTATGAAATAGAATGTGCTCATGTGCTAATTTTTTTTACGCGAGAGAAAGATAAAGAAAAGGAAAAATATATACATATACATATATATCTCAAAATATATGCTTATTAAATCAGGTATATAAATATATGAAACTCAGGTATATAAATATATGAAAAATATATGAAACTTGTCCGAAGTAAAGTATTAAAAATAACTGCATAATTTACAACTTCACTAAATGCCAAATCGATATATTATGCTTCTATGCGAATAATTTACATATTTGCGATAAAATTCGTTTATTACACCGAATCGCTATATGAATTCGAGTTGAGATATTCGCTTACTTCTTCCATCACTTTATGTTGAAAGTTATCCGCAAAAGATTGTATTTGTAGCGCGCAACAGGTGTCATGCAACAGGTGTCATGTAACAGGTGTCAGTGCAAATATATCACACTCGCGTTTGGTAATTATCGCATATGAGAGCTTCGTTCTTATGTATATATGTGTTTGGTTAATTTTCAGCAAAAATCTAATAAACACGCCACACTTTAATGACTTTGCACTTAAAATGTAGATAAAATTAATTTCTTTCTGAATCATTACACACATTTTTTTTTTTCAATCAAAGGTTGCACGAAATAATTTCTCAATCTTTGGATTCAATAACACTTGAACATATTAATTTCTATTAAATGACTATACGCATCTCTTAATTAAATATTACGTACAGAAAACAATTTCTCAATTGCAAAGATAAGATCGATAATCGCAATCGATTCGATCAATCTGAGTTCTATCGATCCGATTGACTCGCCTAAATACCACTAACACGCAACCGCCGGTAACTATCCAGTATCGTTATTATCTGCATTGCAAAAATATTCATAATAAAGTATCTCCGCAGTATCGAGCTACAATAAATTATCGCCGTACGAGAATTGTACCGCGCCCTGTTCTAACGCTGTATTTACGTATATACGGGCAGTCATTATATTCGATCAGTAATTAGTAGCTGCAAGTTGATCGATGGTTACACACAACTCCGAGAATTCTCATTATCTCAATTCTTCTCACGTTTGCCACGGCATTGTCCACCAACCGTAATTAAATGCATACATTTAATGAAGCCCTTCATCACAAAATTGATCTCGATATTTGCTTCATTGATTTGCTGACATTTACGTTAAAATGAAGAAATGTAAAACTAGAAAGGAAAACTGAAAAGAGCGTTGCAGGGAAAATCAATTTACGATTTCGTATTATTCTTGTACCATCTTGTTCCGAGCGGTTGCAATGAACGAAGAGAGATATTATTCTCTAATCAACGCGATATGCCTAACTAATTACAAATATTAATCGCGGTACGTACATATTAACGATATCCCGCTATTGACATCAACATTCGCGTCTTTCTTAGCGCCTCACTATCAGCATCAAAATGCAAATTTCTTCGTAGTGGCATTGCGTCGAAGGTCAAACATTAACAGCGATCGCAGGCAAATATCGTTCGGCGATTACGAACGTATGATCTTAATTGCCGGCCAAGAAACGACAGGCAGAATGAAAAGAGCGCGATCAGGAGGAAACGGATAGGTTTGGCGCACGCGTGCGATCCGATCAATGACAAGATCAGTCGAATGATCACCGTGACTCGCTTTAATTACCATTGGTACGGGAGTGGGATAGGATGGGAGGAGAAAGAGGCAGGCTCACGATGGGAGTCCTCGCAACGTGTCGGTCGAGACCACCGGTCTCACAGTATGCCAACTATGTCTCCCCCGAGCAATGACGCCGGCTTGTTAAGACTTGAAACGCCGGTCTGTAACGGTCAGGCACGATTTGTACAGATAATTAAAAACCGAATCTATCTCTCTCTTTCTCTCTCTTTCTTTCTCTCTCTCTCTCTCTCACACTCTTCGATTACGCTCGTGTAGATCCTTACGTTACATGTCGCCGCTTACGCAAGCAGGTTGCAAAATAGCGCGCTATTTCGCCGACCTTAACCTCTGTGTGTTATTGATGTGTGTCACTGATTGATTCTATCATGCGCACGTTTGAATATTCATTATTGTCGACGTAGAGACTCTTCATCGTCGTCATTAGACTAGAATTAACTGCTCGCTAGAATTAAACGGCTTCGGTGTAATTAAGAATTGGAGCTCTCGATCCTGTAATAAATTATAAGTATAAACAATAAATATCGATATTCTATATCATTTTGAAGGTTTGTTAAAATTAACATTGAGATTTTGAAATATTTTGTGTAAATATTATACATATATATTTATCTTATCTTATGTATATACCTTATAAATATCTGATTAATTTTTCATTGATTTAAAAAAAAAAAGATTCACGCAGGATTCCCAAGCCGGATCATCTCCGAAAAAGCAACACAGTGTATCTTGTTGGCGGGCTACTGAATAAAATAACCATACTTCATTTCATAGTGGTATCCCGCGGGCGCGCCCCGCGGTTAAGGCACAATACAGCCTCCCCTCCCCCTCAAAAGCAAGGCTAGAAAATTAGTTGTCCGTTCTCGAATAATCGCATTCTTTGGCCCTTCTGTCTCCGATCGCATAGAGTAACGCGACTCCTTGCTCTTTGTCATTCTTTCTCGTTCGAGCGGGGGCTCCCATTACATTGTTGGTAACGCGATCATAATTCCCGCGAGACCACCACGACGCACGGAAAGAAAAATGGTACCAGGTGATAATGCCTTTTCGTGCACGCGTTCCCAGAAGAAGGAGACAATCACATATCGGTTTATCGGTCTGTCTTTGCCCATGCTGCGAGCAATCAAGCGCCACACTTGCCAACCTGTCGTCCGAGATGCGTCTTCTTAACGGGACCGAGATCTAATGGGGCGATTATGCGCACGACCGCTATAGCGTCTTTCCGTTATACGATTTTATACACCTACCTATAGCTGCACGAACACAAACACACACACACACACACACACACACACACACACACACACACACACACACACAAAGCGTAATTATAAATCGATAAAATAAAGAGAGAGAAAATAAATAATTATTTAATCTCTTTAACATAAAATTGGAAGTCGAAAAATTATTATTTTTTATTATATTGGTATAAGTAATGAGACATGAGCGACGATAATGATTCAATTTTTATAATTCCAGGCGAAGACTGACGCGTACCTCTCAAATTTTGATCGCGACCTTTCAGAATCTTGCGAATGATCTTCACTTTGCACGAGCGTATACAGTGCTCGTTAGTACAGTGCCGTAAGCGCGTCGGTTGCCATTCATCCTCAAAACAAACGCGTGCTGATTCGCTCGCGAATCGCCGCGCGATTCGTGTCGTATATATGTACATACATAAATATACACGCGCACACGCGTTCGCTTCCCACAAGTCAGCATCACTCGCGAGGCACGCATACTAATTCCTTATTGATGAGTGTCATTTATTACCATCGGCTGTTCGTATTTCTCCCCTCCCCCTTTTCTCCCTCGTTCATCTCCGTACCTCCCTCGGCGAACCTCTCATCACCTTCCAGCAATCGATGGCAGCCACCGAGGTTGCGTTACGGAAAAGCGCGCGGATGCGACTAATTGTCCCTCGAGGGGCCTCATTTTTCGGGCCCCCGATGGCGCCGGATCCCTCGGCGATTTGTTAAACGTCAACGGGCCTCGAGAACGTCACGATCGATCGATCGATCGATGGCGTTGTTAACTCACGAGTTTGTAACTGAGCGAGTGGAGCCGCGTCTCGGCGCACGAATTCTCCTCTGATTGTTAAATAATCGATTGAAAAAATTTCAATATGCAACTTCATTAGACGTCAAACAAACATAAGAGATCGCACTGCCTTCTGATCGTTGTGGGAATACTGATCTATAGGAATTTTCACCCACAGAGAGCCGGCGAATAAAGAGAAAACGATATATCTCGGTCCGAACGAGCACCAGCCATTCCGGACGATTGCACTTCGGATGCCCGAAGGCTGATCACGATTTGCGCGCGAGTTATACACAAGATCGGTAGATCACTACCAATGTAGATCATGTAGCCCGCGGAGGCGAGATCGCAGGGTCGTACACACGTTTCACCCCGCTCGTTGCGATGCAACTGCAACAATAATCGCGTAATGTAGTCCTGGGAGTCGCAGGGTGGCATCTCATTTTCTCTCTTCGTCTTTACTCCCTCCTAGATTCAACTCGATTAGCAGATGAGATAATGTATAGCGTATACGTATATATTATATGGTCTCATCGATTTCTCCGCTTGATCACGATGCAGCCGATCGATCTCGACCTCGCGGAATATCACGATCCTCGGATTTCCTTTATTATGTTTTACAGATTCAAATGATTCTTAATAAACAATTATTTTATCTAAATTTATTCAAATTATCTAGATCGTAGAAATAAATATTCAATAGTAGAACATTAGAAAATAATTCGAAGAACGAAAGCTCGAACATTGCGGATTTCAGTAAAGGTTCCAGCTCACTAGAAATGGCAGAGAAAGACTCTCGTTGCTTAACACATGGTATGCCATTATCCTGCCATTTCGTCATTTTATTTCCGTACCTCAATAGCCGATCTGATGAGCCAATAAACTCAGATACGACCGTCCGCGGTAAAATGTCGTTCGCGAACTCGTGCCTGCCAGACCACCGAATAATCCACGGTTTGACGACGAAGTTTCGTTATTAAGTGAACGGCGAGTATAACCGCCGGCCGTAGAAAAGTTAAGTATCTGTCAGGAGCAAGTCCTTCCTGGCAGGATCTCGAAAAAGCGTAATTATATCGACTTGACATAGCGTTTAATACGTTCTCGGCATGTCAGTCGTTTCTAGAAATAAATATTTTCTAGCTACTATCCACGTTATCGTCGGGAGCGACTATCAAACAGCTATAAACGAAGCATGCTGGAAGAACTTTAATGCGACTCTTGTTTTCAACGTGCCTTCGCGCATTCTTGTGTTTTTACATCTTCCATTTCGAGTTTATCTAGAAAAATCTTTGCGCTTTTCCAATATTATCGTAGATTCGTTTGAATTTTTTTGCTTTTTAATATACAGTAAAACATACACATTATTCTTTGCAATTTTACTGTAATAAATTTATTTTTCTTGATCTTATTTAGAGTCAACTTAATTATTCAAATTTTTTTCATTACTCGAATTACAATTAAAAAAATCATTAATATCCATTCTTTTAATGTACTCTATTCCATCTCGGACGACAGAAATTTAAATGCCCGTCTCGCGACGCTCGTAAGGTAATTACGTAATCGATACATATCCGATTGCCAAATTACACGGTTATAAACGGGCTGATTTTTGCGCGCATCTTAGAATTGCGACTGCGTAAATAGCGGACGAGAGAGGATGAGGACAAACGATGGTTCCCAAAAAATAACTCGTCGCCGTAACGTCGAGGAGACAACGAGTTTCGTTGCTGTATGTGCAGACTTGACGGCTTTAATTGCGTGCATTATCATCCCTCGGAACAGTAACGGCGTCGCGAACGACCATAGGTGTCTACGGGGAACAGTACCGCATAAAAACGCATCGTTTTTTTTTCTGCAACACTAAATGCCAAAAAAAGCCGCGTTCGCACGTTATTATTTTTTACGCGCGAAAGATTGTTCGCTTCTATCTTCTTTTTTCCTGCAGCGAGGTCATTATGTACAAGTTACGCGAATTTAATGAGGGCATTTTAGGATGTAAGAATTTATGATAGCGATTTGTGGAAGCTGTTGAAATTCTTATGGTTGAGATTATGTTTCCTCGCTGCGCAGCTTAAGCTATAAAAATACCAATATTCGGGAATGTGCTTGCATCTGTACAGACATATGTAAATTAACTGTAATATTCCATATTTATTGAGATTATTTATCATGGATTTTTTCACGTCAAATGTATTGCTTAATATGTATGCTTATTGTGTAGGAAATAATATTTATAAATTATCGTCATCTTACTTCTCATATAAATATCCGCCGCGTTATTAATATATATGCAGCTCATAAAACGCGTTCCAACTATTTCTTGCAATTATATATTTTTGCGATTATATTTTATCCAACATTTACATCCATTTCGGTTCTGCCATCATCCGACAATAAAAGTCGCGCATTAAACCAATTACTTTCACCCGGATTTCGTCCGCATCCTCGAGAGCAGCCTCTCGCGCGCGCAACGAGAGGAGGATATCGTTTCCACCCCGATTACGTCGCGCCGGTCTCTCCGTATGTGTGTACGTGTATCTCCGCCCGCTCGCAAAATCGCGAGGCGCATAAATATCCGCGCCAAGTATCTCCTGGCATTATTACAAGCGGCGTATCCGTGTACACGTGACACACGTGGCGAGGCAGAAAGCCCGTCGCGCGCGCATGTTACTCGAACTCGTACTCGGACTCGTATACGAGACACACTGTTCTCTCGTCCCGCGGGCACTTCGGGACTCCCCCGAAGTGGGGATTATACTGCTGCCAAATTACAGTGCCTGGCCACCCATAATGCGGCCACAGAGAGACGGCCACAGTAATAATGTTGATATTAACGGCGCGGTAATGTTCCCGCCGACGAAATTATAGGTGTTAGGGGCGTGTTAATTTTTATGCTTATTGATTTTCATATTTTACCACGTTACGACGCACGCGCGGAACGCAGGGAGTGTCGCGGGGACTGTGTAACGGAGACCGGCGAGATGCCGACTATTCTCGTTATCAGTCGTGGTGGATATTTTTGTGGCGAGAGGTGGCAAGGAGTTTGAAATTCTTTCTCGGCTCTAAATGTCAGAAGCTGGGTCGAATGGCCAAATGGGCTATTCGGGATCGACGTTTAAGTCATACGTGAACGTTCGACGCGTGTTTACAATTATTGATCTTGGGATTTTATTACTCGGCGCAATGCTGAATGCGAGATGAATTGTACTGAAAAATGGATTTCGCGTGCTATCAGATGTAATCGTAAAATTGATTTTATCGCTTATTTATTTTAAATATTCTTTGCTATTTTTTTAAATAAGAAAGTAAAAATTCCAGAATGTTTTATGAAATGTAAAATTCTTGTCTTTACAATTGACTTGCTTTGAATATCATTATAATTAATTCTTTTTATCGTAAATATATTTTGAATGCAGAAAATAGATATCATTAGGATCAAAACGCGTGCGAGAAATGTTTTCACATATACGCAAGTATATATAATAATATTTTTTGAAAAGATTACTTATTCATAATAGAAAAACCCTCCTATACATAAATTTAATTAAAGAAATTACGAACTCTGTTAATATTTTAGTAAAAACATTTGAGTAAAAAATTAGTTACATTAAAAAAAAGAAGTAATTCACGCAATTCCATATCTTATCTTCAAACCATCCTCTTACTACATATCTTCGGAGTGCCGATGACTCGAGATTTCGTCATCGACTTCGGCAATTTCGGACGAGGCCGGCGGAGGTCGAACGCGAGCGGTCCATCGACGGGTCGTAGGTCGGGGCCCCGGGTCAAAGGCGATCACGAGGACGTTTATGCTCAATTCCGAGAGTATTCCTGGAATCGAGAGATATTTAATATACCGTCCGGCCAAGAAATATACGCGGGGGTAACCCGCATTCGCGCGGGTGCGACCAGGACGCGACGTTGCCTCGAAGGAGGACGGAATCAGGACTCGAAGAGTGGCCAAGAATAAGAGGGGGGAAGTGGACGTTGCCGAGAGTTACGGGCCATCCACGTCACGCTCAAATATTTTGGCAAATTTATGCCCAATAAAAATTAACCAGACCCCTTCTCGTTCTGCGGTTTCGGTCCACCACTGCCGCACTACCATCATCCTCCGCCACCTTCTTGCAGCTGTTTAACGACAAGGTGGACCTCCGGTAGATTCTCCCGTCCGTTACACGTCCCGCACATATTCGTATATTTGTACGTACGTACGTACGTATGTCCGTCCGTCCGTCCGTCCGTCTGCTACGAACGTGCAAGAGCGAGATGATTTACAGCTGGATTTTCTTTCTTTCCTCTCTCCCTCTTACCGGTCTGTCTTCGCTCGTCTTCTTCTTTTCCGCATTGACGATCCGTCGCGTTTCCTTCGTGTTCATCGAATGTCCCTTTCGTGCCGTGCGAGTTCCAGTCAAGAAACGAGCGACCTTTTTTTTTATTTCGCGCTCGCTTCTTCGCGTCTTCGAGAGTCCAGCATCCGGCGGGGGCGCGCGAGCCAACGGGACCTTTTTTCATTCCACGCGGTGCACACGCGGGAATGTGTCGCCGGCATAAATCAGTCAACGTCTCCTGGGATTAGAGTTTACGGTACCCCCGGGGCCTGAATGACTTCTCGCGGTTCCAGGGATGGAGCAAGGTGCGCAAAAATAACGCGGTGCGATTTTTTTGTTCGTGCCTTATATTTTTTTTTCACCGAAATTACTATTTCTTTAAACATTTAAATGTTTTATTATTAAGGTTTTATTATTATTAAATTTTCTAACTGCACGTTTCTGCTTGACAATTTTCGCCGATTTTACTCAATTGACATAAAATTGTATTTATCTGTTTAATCTTTTATTATTTCCTTACGCGCACAATTATTCATTCTACAGTATTCATTGTAATTCACTGCTTCGAGAATTGCATTACTTGGCGATTTTTATGGTTACTTAATTAAAATTTTGGTCTCATGTTCTTCAAGTAATATTTCAAATATATATTTTTTACATGATTTTCACATTGCTCGGAATGCTTTGCAGTAGCGAATTAGCGTGCCGGGGCATGACGGCCACGATGTCGTACCTGAAGAAGGCGGCGGTTAAGGTGGTTAAGGGCTAACAACTGTGACGCGCCGCGACCGCGGACACTCGCGCAGGGAACTGAGATCAAGCGCGTCGGTTCTGTCTGATTTCACGGACGCTAATTAGTCCAGGCGCGCTTTACCACATTGCGTCTAATCGCAAATTTATTATATGCCGTCCGTGGCATTCGGGGAAGGTCGCGCGGAGGCGTAACATCGAGTGCGCGCCGAGATTTTTCGTTTTTTTTTTAAACCAGTCAGTCGGAAGTCGTCGCGCCACGTTTCCATATATGCAGCATCCAATCCCCGCGCTTATTTCTTGTGTAAAATGTGTTTCGGGCGCAGCACAAATACGCAAATTTCTTTATTGCTCCGCTCATCTTCGATTTTACGAAGGTAAAGTAAAATTTAATAAAAATTATTTTTTACCTTGGAATAATAATTTTTGTTTTATCAATCCGCCTTTTTATCGCGGATGCGGTGCACGTCGGACGGCCCCGCTTATCTTCTCCGGAGATCTCCCGGGCGCATTAATTCACCGGCGAAACCGTGAATCTTCCCCCGACTGGTCTACTCGCTCTCGCAACGGAACATCTTGATTCCGTGCGCGATCGTAAAGTTAATCGATCCGCTCCATTAAGTCACGTCCGGTAATCGCGCCGATACACTTTCCGGCGCGTTGCCGCGCCGGGCATCATTTTCGTCAAATGGTGTCTTGCGCATATCTGTGAGAGCGATTTTGGGGGGGGGGGGGCGGATAAGGAGAAGGGGCGACGGGCCTTCTCGTTGAATCGCGACGACCGAAAGCGACCTTTATCAAACCTCGCCGCGGGCGCCCCAGGAACCCGGGGCCCGCTCGCGGGGCCCATAAAACTCTCGCGTTATTTACTATGTTAATTGGCACCCACGTCAAACACAAATTTATGCTAAAAGCCAAGATGTTATCGAGTAGCCGAATGCGTTACGGCGCTGACAGATCCTGCCTCCCAGTGCCGGACGATCAGGCATTGGCCCCGAGGTGCTTCGAGACGCATGATAATGCCGATATCTATCTTCGACGTATGGTCGACTGCTTCATCCTCCCGTTCGTCTCGCCACAGATACGCCATTCCTTTTCATCGCATGCTTCTTCCATCATCTTCGTTCTCTCCTGACGTGCGAATTTCAAATAAGATGTTCGAAGTCGTGACTTCCTCGTACCGGGAAGTAGAATTCTGGCAAATAAGACTGACCTCTCGAAACGAGTATAGAATATGAAAATCGGAGCAAGGATTCTTTCTACCTAAGGATTGAACAAAAAAAAAAACAGCGTTGAATGTCAACCATTCTTCCTCTTCGGGATTTTTTCCTGAATATTCTTAGAATTCATTACGTGAACGGCAGTTTTTCTGCATCCCACATGTCCGCTGGTTTAAAACACTTGCAGATTCATCACTTTATTGAGCGGAAATGGTAACTAGCGACCTAGTCACGTACGGGCTTTGAGAAACACAGGATTTTATGCTTCATCCATCAACGCATCGGTTACCATGTGTTATCCAGATATGTAATAGAATAATGGAACTTATATATAATACGGGAAAGACATGAGGAGACCTAAAGGTTCTGGCTCGAAACAGTCAAGGCCCTATGCTCTGACTAAGAACGACAGAAGATAAGATAGGTAGATTATTCAGTGCTAATTCTATTATATCCGGAGTTTCCAAAGATGTTCGCCATACGGACAGGACGGTAGTTTTGCCATACGCGTCCAGTGTCGCGCACATACAAGATTTCACTCCATTCCGTCTCGCCCGTCGCGACTCACCGCTCCTTCGCAGCAGCCTTCGGCTTCTTAACGTCCGACAGGTGATTTACACGCGAGGATTTACTGCTCGCAAGATTTTACGAAAGGTTCTGACCAGCATCGAAACTGGTGTGGCGCGTCGCGAGTTCGTGGCGAGGTGAGATGCATGCCTTCTGAGAACGAAAAATCATTTTTTACGGCCGGCTACACGAGCTACGAATTACAAGCGCGACGACTGGCGATGTCGTACAGTCGGAGCTATGAGGCTCTCGGGACGCGATTTCAACGTGTTTTCGGCATGTCATACAACGATGACAGGAACGGTTTGCGGTAGAAAATATGCGAATGTTACAAGAGGCGTAATAATGTCGATAGAGTTTATATAGCAATATAACGACGACTTTATAAACATTACTGATATTCACGTAAGAGTCTTAACTGTCAGGAAAATCCAACAATGTCATCTTGAATAAAATTTATAAAATATTTTATTTCAAAATTAAAGTAAAAGTCGGATTTTAATTTTTATCTTATACTTCACTAAAATCTTTGCGCTCCGATTTACACAGAGATTTATGTTGTCAGGTGAGAAAGAACACAAGCGTTCGTGTTGAACAGCGGACGTTACCGGGCATTGACATTAACAATTGCGCTCCAATGTTTTCTGATAAATTCACGTGAAATATCTTTTCATTCTTTTTTTTTTTTATTTTTATTTTTTTTTATATTAATAACTTGTTTCGCATACCACTATTCGGGATAAATGGTGGATCAAAAAGTCAATGGTTAAACGCAACAGGAAGTAGTCGACGCTTTTAGAGGGTTGGTAACAATATAGCAGGTAAATGTCATATGTTATTAACGCAACCACATCGATACGCGAATAGAGAGAGGGTAATGACAATGTGCGATTCCAAAATTGCTCCGGTCAACTATGGGAACCGACGTTGCATGTACTTCGGAAAGGCAGGTGACGCGAATCGATTTTAGGTAGCGCACCACTTTTGTTTATTTGTGTCCGATGATATTCCCATCAGCAGGTACCGGTTTCTATAGCAATTGACCACAATTTTTTAGAAACATTACTGGTAATATTCACGTAATACTCAATACTACCGGGAAAATCTTATAATGTTATCTCTTGTTACGAAACGACCAGGGAAAAATGTTGATCAGAGAGATTAAATGTTCGATCTTAACGGCTGACTGATATCCGTGTTGCGTAAAATAAACGGAAATAATTAAGTGCGTCTAACATTACACGGAAGATGTAATAAAACGGTCATCATTCTACAAGTCCAATTATTATTGGAAATTTTTTTATTCATAATTCTTCGATAGATTTCTCTCTCGTCGTACAAAGAAAGTATTTTTTTTCAACGTTCCTTCTTATGTGAAAACAATGTTTTCATAGCATATGTTGCGATTGTGTTCCAACCGTCCTTCCCGAAAACCTCGGAAAGCTATGGTTACCATACGGTGTACAGATAATTTCGTACGTCTTGTAGCCTGGTTCGAGAGATTGTAGGAAAGCTCGCAAAAACCTCCTGTAGCTTCTTTCTCGGCACGAAGAAGTGGCGTAGGTGTTTATGTTGTCGCTTTTATTACCGCAATGGACACCATCCGGTACGATCGCGCCTTTACAAGCGAGATCATTCTTCTTTACGGCCAAATTTCGATCCGCTCCGCTGGAGAGAATTCTGGAAATGCCATCGACGTAAATGTCGATCGTCGGAAGATCGAAGTCTGCTTCCAGTGGGGTGGGCCAAGAGGTGGCGGTGTTTTGGTGGTGTTTTTTAGCGGGTGAGAGTCCCGCATAACTCTGGGAATCCGGCCCCAGCGTATGCATAATGCATTTTTCACCTCCGCGCAAAAAAAAAAAAAAAAAAAAAAAAATCGAAGTCTCCAAACGTATCCCGATTGTCTCTCGATACCTCTTTGGAATTAAGTTGTTTGTGTTCTATTTCACCGCCTGCACGCATCGGAAATGCAAGACGTCATCTTTTAAGCGGCGCTGCAATTGCATCTTCTCGCGCTGTCAAGGCTGTGATACAACAGCTGTTTAGCAGCTCACGTTACTCGATTATTTCTTAGACGGGCAAGAAAATATTTTTTTTAGCACTTTGTCTCGGCATCGCAAATTCTTCGATATTATGATAATTGATATTATGATATTACGATATTATGATAATGTAGGAAGTGCATAATTTAACATTATGCAAAGATGCGACGCGCAAGAATTCTCATTATTGGCAGTGATAATTAATAAAATTGTAATAATTTCGCACAAGATTAATTCGATTCTCGCCCCCGCAAAGAAACATTCGATACAGAAAATAGCAGCATTTACAAAAATCCTTAATCTCTATCAATCTGTACATGGCGTCTCGTGTGTACGATATGCGGCTAACAGCATCATCATCGCGGGACCATTTTATCGACGCTCCGAGTACTAAAACGTTCGCGCGATATCGCCCGAGGTCCTTTGGATGGGCCTTTGCACAAGCCAGGCCCTTCCCTGTTATCGACACCGCGACTCTCGTGCGCGAGTTCTCCATGTTAATATTATTCAAATATCTTAATAGCCTCGTGTGCCCCACGCACGTATATACACATACACGCATACTCATACGGAGCTCGCTCGCGTGATTGTGCAACGCTCGTAACCACGTACTTTATACACCGTGAATCGCGAATACGTTGTCGGGTATATGCGGATACATCCGATGAATACCACAGCGGACTGCCGATGCCGGTGTGTTTCCACCGAGCAAGCGAGCATTTAATGCTTTTAAACGACTCTCGACGGCGACGTGTCTGCCGGCACGACGCCCGTCTCGTTGCCGCGAAATGCCGTCTCGCCTAACTAGGCTTAATGTAGACATTGTTTAAGGGACGTCGCGCCCGTCAAATGGTTCTCAACTTACGGGAATTATGCAAATGTTTATACGTAAATTATACACATATCTTAAACTAAAATTACGTCTATTACATGAATTCTAATTCGCGAATAAATAATTTCTTATTTATCTCTTCGGCATTACACTTAACCAGATACGATAGATAAACTATTATAAACTATTATTAATTATCACGGTACACAATATTTCTTGCCGCACGTAATCAAGATGAGCACTTAATGACCAGAGACAAGTTAGAACGTACAACGAATTCAGAAAAAACGATGCACGATGGGGAGAAAGTGCAGGACGAGTTCTCCCAGGACTGCCTCTCCCACGTATGCATCTTGCGCACGTAACCCACAATTCATCGATTCATTGGTAGTGAGCGTTTCGTAAGAAAATCGCGCCACGAGTTTATTTTCACTTCGACAAGAATATGTGATAAAAAAGATACCGTATTATGCCGTTAATTTTATTTAAATACGGCGATACGGCGGCATAAAATTAATCGCGTAATTATTTTTTTTTGTTGAAATTGAAGGAACGACTGTGAAAAAGCTTTCTGTTTGAGCTTGTTAGTTTTAGAGCAACTTGGCATGGCTGAGTATCCCTGAATCGCGAGAGAACGCGGGTGGGCTCAATGTGCCACGAGTCTCACGCGGCGCCGCGCTCTCGCACCACACACGCACCGACATTAACACCTGACCCCGTGCTATCTGCGGAGTGTAGATTCATTATCGAGCATAAATTACGGCGGAAAAACCTCGGCAATCCGATGCGCTCTCCGTTTCGCTCTCTACAATACAGCTGACTCGTCGTCGCCAATGCTTGCAATGTTTTTTCGCACATTTTAGACTCCCTCGTCTTTTTCCTAATAAAATGTATTTAACTTGGTAGATCTGTAATAATAAAATTTTTTGTAATTATAATCATTATATAAGTGCTTGTGATACAAATATAAAATAATTGCATTAATCAATTATTCTAAATAAATCTTAAGAAAACAGCATAAAAATGAGCCCGTTTTCTACTTGTTTTTATATTAAAAACAATTTTTTTTTTACTATAGAATTTGCTGTGCACCTTTGACTCGTTTATTTATAACGCACTATAATTTCGACAAATTGATTTAACAAATTCAGAAACGAGAAATCTTATCCGGCATATAATCTTTACTCTGGCAGTTCGTAAAGATCAGAAAATTACGCGTGTCACTAAACAATCAAACGTACGAGACTCTTTAACGTCAACGGGTTGATGTCGAGACAAAGTGCTAAAAAAAAAAATATTTTCTTACCCGTCTAAGAAATAATCGAGTAACGTGAGCTGCTAAACAGGTATCACAGCCTTGGCAGCGCGAGAAGGTGCAATTGCAGCGCCGCTTAAAAGATGACGTCTCGCATTTCCGATGCATGCAGGCGGTGAAATAGAGCACGTGCTCAACCATACCGGTGGCAGTTGATATACGCGGAATTACAGCGTGTTTATTGGCCATGGCTCACGTACAGCGCTCCGCAGCTCTTATCGCGGCTGCGATGCATCTCTCTTGCATGGTGCGCCAATGAAATCACACGGTGACCTCATTCACTGAGTCAATACTTTCGATGTGTTCTGCGATCGGTCATGCGAGGTTCCGCGAACACGAGTGTGCGATTTCGTCCACGGAGAACGTGTTCGGTAATGTAAACTATTCCCCGCGCGATATGTTCGTCTAACATGCGACTCCGTGTCAGCTCTTAGGGATAAAACTTTTCGGTACGGTCTAATTTAACGGGCTAATTATTTCAGGGCCATATTTCGGCCATATATCAGGAAAAGGACAAGTAATAAATAATCGACGAAATGTATTTACGGCGCACCAGCGCATTTTACTGTACAATTTTCTTCAAGATAAAACACATATGCCTCGCACATAGAATTCGATAGCTTCGGCTCATTACTGCAGGTGAAGACATGTTGACCCAAGTGAGAGCCCCTCATTAAGACCCTTACAATGTGCGGCATGTGTGTTGCAGAGATGAACCGATGGGTGAACGTGAGTCTTTGAATCGCACAAACATGTGAGCTTTACGATTGTTTTGCCCATTTAGAGATGTCCTTCTATTTCTCTTTTATATTTGTTTATGCATAACAATATGTCATGGTAGAAATAAATTTAACACGAGTGATAGGAATGAGAAGCGAAAAGGAAAAGCAGGAAATTGATCGTAATTGAACAAAAAAGAGCCGAATAAAAGCTCTAGATTTAAAAAAGGTTTAAAGTAAGAGAAAAGCTATCAGCGCTTTTAAAGAGAGAGTCGAATTACTGTTCGTTGCCGAAAGAAAAACGTTGCGAACGAGGTGCAATTCAAATGTAAAGTTCTCATTTATGCATGCGCAAATACGTAATGTTGCACACGTAGGTTTCAGACATATATCAGTGTGTAATGCTTCGTGTATGTCGCGGATATTAACGAAGATGCAGGTTCGAAAGGAAGTCCGAAAACATGTGGAACACTTCCTTGGAAAGGTTCTCTGCGCGAGATTTGTGTCGAAGCATTTATCAGGGATGCGTCGAAGGAGCGCACATGTGTTGGATGGTTGTATTGCACATGTCGGCACATTTCTGAGAAGGAAAAGTTAACACAAAGTCACGGCCCTATGCACGTGCCTGTACATCTCTTGTTTAAAATATCCGCGAGATCAATTTCTTATCCTACATCTTTAATCTTAAGGTCTCTGTCAGCGCGCGGCTCGTGTATCAAATTGCTCTGCACGCGATTATTGCCGCCACCGCCGCCGCTCCGTGTATAATTTTGCAAAGTAACGGCGATTGTCTTAGGATTTGAATAATCGTGTTTCCGTCGCATCGTTACTGATCGTGGCGATTATTGTCATTATGATAACTATGTTGGTCTCTCGGCCAGTTTAAGCTTCTCATTCTGAAAATATATACAACACAGTAAACCCTTAATTTATATAACATTTTGCAATTCATGTAGCTTTTTATTTTTCCTTATAAAATTCAAATTGATTATTTTGTCAGATACAAAGAAAAATAAAAAGCTTACTTTATTATGAAAACTATTTACATATTTAATGCTCTTCACAAGCGAATTTCAAGTCTCTGTATTGAAGAGAGTCAAGTCTAATTTTATTATATTTGTATGGTAAATCTATTCACAGATAATTAATATATGCATTTTTTTTTTATTAACCACATTTTGGCTTTGTTAAGCCTCTCTGATTTATTATATGACTTAATTTGAGTATAATATAAAAAAAAAATATATATATATTTTTTTATAAATTATACCAAATTAAGTCATGTGAATAGTTGTTATAGTAAAATAATGTTTGCAGTGATATTATTCACTTGTCTGTCTAAAAGTCACACGGAAACGCCACGGCAGGTGTAGGCAGCGGAACTATCGATATTCATAATTGACACAGTGTTGGCGGAATCGCGATAATGTCGATTCCTTATCGGTGTATGTGTGTGTATGTGTGTGTATGCATGTTGGTGCACTTCCTATCCGCAAGTATCACAACGGTAGGCCATCGGGGGTCCGCTGACGATTAGTGGACAGGTTGGCCCGCAACATTCCCATCGTGCCTCGCACAAAACTCACCTGCTACCGGTCAACGCAGCTTGTCGTTTCAACGCCACATGTCGTTCTACAATCTTCATTTTCCCAAGCTAACACGGTGATCGTAGGAGGAATTAAATCAAAAACTAAGATTTCTATTTTATTAAAACCCATATTATATTCCATTTTAGAAACTTTCTAGTAATTGAAAGAGGCACTTTTTTTCTTAAATTTAAAGATGCTTGTATATTCTTGTCCCACATTTTCATTTGATTGTAAGTGGTATCAATTGCATAATCGTGAATGTGATATCGATAGCGTACGATATTCGACATCGAACGAATAAGAATAACGAATTTAAATGCATCCCTACGCTACGGGAAAGGAATTGATTTCCCGTGCGCACCGAAATTGCCGGGACGACTCGCACCTTTAGCGTATTTTAATTCAATCGTTCGGCGGTGAGTCGCGCAGGGTCATCGCGCAGGGTCAATCGTATGCTAATTGCCAGCCAAAAGACGAGCGCGGCCGCGCGCAAAGAAACGGGAGGAACGAGGAGCGCGTATCCGCGCTGAGGACGATCGACGGTACCCGCGGCTCGGACGGACAAGGTCTTTGAACCTGCGCCGTCGGCCCCGTAATGCACCGTTGTCGTTGAATTGTTCTGCATAAATTTATGACGGGCGAATGTGAGATGCGCGCGAATGCACGCACCGCAGGACGAAGACGAATCGTCCTGGTGAGCCGAGGGGGTCCCCTCCATCTCCTGCGTGCCACGCCTCCGGTCTCGACGTTAATTACCGCCGATTCCACCGCGCAAGAATACCTTCCGCGCCGAGGAAGATCGAGAGCCGATCTCTCACCGAATGATTATTCTTCATGAGATCACGTACTGTATCTTATACAGAATGTCTTATACTGTTTCTTATCTAGGTCCGTAAATTCATGATATTGTTTTCGTATTGTTGGCCATCTTATTTTACGATTTTGAACGATGGATGCTCTCGTGAAATAATCGATGTTACGAATAGATTTTGCAAGTTACAATTTTGTAGTAATGCATATAATACTTGTATTATCTTCATTTAAAAAATTATGTCAAAGAATATGTGTTCATCCATGTGTTTGAAAATTTTCTTCTAATTTTTCTTATAATTAGTAGAAATAAGTGGAAATTTCTAATTAGCAGCGTCATAATTTAGACTTTTATAAAACTTGACTAACTACATTTCTTAATGTCACATCTACAGCGTATTCAATCTATAAGAATGCCGTGAATAAAACTCGCAACTTTGTTCTACGTGCGAACAATGGCCGAATAGTGTTTATTGATCGCAGAATGTAATATCGAGACGATTCATTAGGATTGCAGATTATATGCAGGTGACGGTACGTTCGTTCTTAATAATACATTAAAGACATTAACATAATGCATTGTACTTTGAGACGTGAATGAATGCCCCTCTGGCATCATATTGCGATTTTTAATTGCCTCAGAATCATCTGAAACGAAATTGAAATAAACGACACAGCTAGCTGTTATGATGCATATTGAAATTAGTGAGTAATGGATTAATAATGCTATAAAAGAGCGAAATCTTCTGCTCAAAAAGTTAAGCACCTTTCTTAAATTATTGATTTTGCAGCTCGAAATGGCCATAATACATATAAAACATTAACTGCTTGTGAGTCTGTTTCTGTGACAGAATTTTTACTAAGAGTGCACGTAATTATTTTAAGCAGAGTGTTTCGTAATCTTTATAATGACAGACTATTAATTTGAGAGAAATCAATTTTTCTTCCACAAAAATATCGAGAGGAATCATCTTTTATCTACCTTCCAATTTTGATATTATATCGTGTGTGTAACTAAGTTTCAAATTAAAATTTCATTAAAATAAAGTCAACCTACAATTAGCCAAAAAATATTTGATCACTTCTCTCTGTGCTCTTGAAGTTTGCATAAGAAATCTTTTTTTTCAATCGCTTATAATTTGGAAACTATTGGTGGTTTGACATTTTCGAAAACTCGATTTCAAATTTATCAGACTATTTATCGCTAAAATTAAGATTGTAAATCGCAGAAAGCTCTGCAACATAAAATATATATTTTACATCTTATCTTTCACACTTTCTGTGAATGCACATGTAGAAGAGTCATATGGTTTACATAAATTTTGGGCCCCTCTTAAGTCTTTTAACTATATTTCTTCATCAAGACGACTGCATCTTTTAAAGTTTCGTGGAAAGTAAAGCAAATTTCGCCATATGTGAAATCTTGTTTTAAACTCTAGCGGATGTATAGGACTATAACTTTTTTCATCGTATATGTATAAAAAATGATCCACGTTTTTGCTGCCAGTGTCGGTGATAAAAAACTCGCGAATACCGACCCGTTTGACAGTCCCTCCACTTATATATATATAGAGAAATATATTTTCTTCTCTTGTCATTTAATCATGTTTTTTTGCTTTTTTTTAACTGCTATGAGAGTTCTTCACTCTTTTTTTGGTATTTGTTTATCTACTTTCGCTCATTTGTTTATCTACTTTTACTCATTTTTGTCTATATTTATTTATTTACGAGAGGGCATCGATGATTATAAAAACTTGGTGGCAAAACAGTGATAGAATTATCTATCAATAAATTACAGACAGATTGTTAGTGACAGATTATAATGTCGTTTTTCCTATTCCGCTGTCTTATTACTGTCATATTCTTATCTTGAAAAAAACAAATTTGTATACCTCATTTCACAATAATTCCTACATTGGCACGTGACGTTTAGTCATTTTTCGAACAAATCAAATAAATCTTTTATAATTTAAATCAATACAATGCTTAAATTAATACAATTTCGTGTAGAATGGAACTTTATATAATGTGTAAAAAACTTGAGAAACATTAGTAGAATTAATAAACGAATTTGTCTCGGAGACTGTAAATGATTAATAAGTGTTTGTTATTATCTCTATTTCGCTATTATTCACTTTTCTCGTTCGAATTCGGTCGCGTAGCGGTATCGCGTCGTAACATGAGTATCGTCTACCATCTCCGTCGATCTTCGCGGATTATCGCGGCTTGTTCGACCGTTTCTTTTCCTCTCTCCCGCGTGTCACGTCGAACAAATGTACGGCGCCTACGCTTGGCGCCAGACCGAGAAGAAAGTGCGATCGGGGTCGTCGAGAGAAGTCAAGTCTTTAAATGATTGCCGTGCTTGTTTACATCAGCGCGTCGCCCGAAATGCGGGTGAGATTCGGGGCATCGCGTTGCCCTCCTCCCGGAAGCGATCGCGAAGGTACGGCTATGTAACAACGAAAAGAAAAACCAACGCGTCATCATTTAGTATTACGTTCCCGCTGTGAAGGATGGAGAAAGACGCGTGAAAGTCGACGACAATACTTTAATCCTTCGTGTGCTTTATCGCGCGGGATGGTCGCGGACGCGTAAACGTATCGTTGTCAATATCCTTGAGAAAGGCGGAGAGGTGTCGTAATGAGATGTTTTCGTTCGCGAGTATTACCTTTCTCAGTGTCGAACAAGCGGGCCGCAATTTGGCATCGCGTGTCTCTGACAGGAGACATGAATGTACAAGCGGATTTCATTTTCTGCAAGGAAGCGTTCTCGCAGAGAAATGTAAGTAAAATCGATTTATCCATTCTCTGCACATACATTAGCAGTAGAAACGTTCGAAGCCGAGGTAGGAAGGGAGAAAGGATGAAGGGTGGGGGAGAGGGGAAGAGGAAGGGCACATAAATAAGCGTCGATTTCACAAGATTGTCGCCGAATCGTGACAGTCCTATCTAAAAATACGATCGTCATTAATATTCGAAATTTTCGCCTCGTTCACTCGTAAAGCACGTTCTTAACGTTTGGAATGGTGATTTATTCGCATGATACCTTCGTAGTACGACGATCTACTCGCGGAAATAAGCGGCGTAAGTTACGGACTTTGATTGCATTCTGCGTACTCGCGAGCGATCCTCTCTCATTTCGATCCGATATCCGAGAACTGTTTTAATTGAGTGGTTAAACGCATCGTCATAAAGATTTCCGAGGTTGCAGCTGCATCGTCGTTTTCTCCGCGCGCTCCTGCAAAATAGTCGGAGAGAAGCGCGCTTCGCTAAAAACCAGAACCGTGAAACCCGAGCGCGGCTTCCGTGATGCCCGCGGCGCTTTTATACACGCGCGTGGCAGGTGCATGGCCCACATATTTGGCGCAAAAACTGGTAACCTAACTCGACCGTGCATGCCACCCTGCGGCGCATACTGGACGAAATACGCGCGCGATGCACCTGACGAAAAGAAAGAGCTGTACGCGGTCATCGATGCTCACAGCCGATATTTTGTGACGATATAATCACGATAATTATTTCAAGTTTAGTAAGATCTTTACTTGAAGTAATTGGTCTTAGATTACTGTATCTCTAAATAAATAGTAGGTATGTCCGAATAGTATTGACCGAATAATAAAAGCTGCATTTTTTTAGTTTAGTTTCCATTAAAAAATGCTATATTCAAATAGAATTTTACTAACTATAAAATATTTGAAATTAAATCCAGAGAAAAATATGTTCCAGACATGAATAAATGTTGAAATATATACATATATTATCGGGTTTAATCTGAGAGGCAAAATATCTGTCGATATTAAAGAAATGTTTGAGTATATAATTCTGTTTTAATACATTTTATATTTTAATAGTTTAATTTAAAATATTGCGATATTTTGTCTTGTCTGAATATTTTACGATATCGATGGTTTCCCGCGCGATGACGGTGCACCTGCTGCATTTGGCGGTGACCAAGATGGGCCAAGGTCCGGTGACCTCACTTCCTTCCTACTAGACCCCCAAGTCTCCACCAGTACATCGATTAAGTCCTAGGGTGGGCCGTCACCTGCGAATCGCCCCGGCTATTTCCTTGCACCCTTTTCCGGAGTTGCGTTTAGAAACCCTGTTCGAGCGAGGCGTGCGTGCATTTCTTATCGTGCCCCCACAATGTCGTCACACCTCGGCGAATCGCTTCCAGAACAGGTGACGTCGTGGTTTCCGTATTACGGAAGCGGATGTACAGGCGAACAATCTACGTCACGAAGTATAGACTAAACGAGTTTCTGAAGTTTTTATTATTATATCGATGACAAACTCTAACAAGTCCGCTAATACCAAAGTATTCTTATAAACGACATTTATATACATATTTTGGATATATTGGAGAACGGTATATAAAACTTGGCATAAGTGACGCTGTATATCTGCATAAGGAATTAAATATACGAGAAATTAAAACCATTAAACAACGATACGAGGCAATCGGCAGTTGAAGCGTTGACTTTCTCTTCAACTCAAATCCACCGTGAAATTGTCGCGAGAGTCGCCGCGGCTGACGAGAGTCATTACGGGCGTAATGTTCGACGGAAGATTGGTTTCTCCCCGCGTCGTACTCCCTTGGGCCCTCGGAGAAAAGAGGGATATAAATGGAGTACACAACACACGGCCGCTCGAGCTCATTCGAGTGCCCGGGCACGCGCTGCACCGACACGCATACGATCGCGTCTCTTTGCACGCGTGACGC
This sequence comes from Lasius platythorax, assembly GCA_963971435.1. Classification (NCBI taxonomy): domain Eukaryota; kingdom Metazoa; phylum Arthropoda; class Insecta; order Hymenoptera; family Formicidae; genus Lasius; species Lasius platythorax. The sequence continues at coordinate 8,828,151 of OZ020541.1, forward strand.
GTCCTGCGTGTATCTCGTACGTACGAGAGAACGACGTGATATGTATATACGGTAGATTATATCATCAACGTCGTTACTGCATTACGCCTCTTTGCCCCGAGGGGCGAGCCGCGAAGGGAACCTGCTAATATCCCGGCCGGGCGACAGCACTGAAGGTGCGATGTACGCGTATGCATGCGTGTGCGTGTACGTATTTCTGCCGGCTATTTTCCAGATTTCTTGCCTTCGAGACGGTCTCTTAATGAAGGCCACGTGACCGTAACGGCGCGCGTTATTACGCCGAGATTGTGCGAATTCTGTTGTATTATCAATTGAATTGTGTGTATTACACCATTGAATAATTTCTCTCGATAATAATGCTACATGATACGTTAGGTTGCAGAGTAAAATTTCACTGTTACGTGAATGAAGTAATTGATCTACGATATTATTATATGAAAGAATAATTCAAAGTTTTAATGCAAGGTTACTCTGTTGTCTCGATCTTCTAGATTTTCACTAAGAAAATTGTGCATGGAAAGCGTTAGGTGTGGACATTGCGTCTCCGTTAAATCATTAAATTATTCGTTAAATAAAGAACGCGTGTCGGTAGAATTGTATCACATAAAGTCGACAGTACACGAAAATTCACGTCGGCGCGAAGTGCGCGCAGATTTTATTGAAATTTCGTGTACCGCATTGTTGACATTGATTATGATATAATTATGCCCACGTGCATTCTCTTTATTTAATAAATAATTTAATGATTCAACGGAGGTGCAATGTCCATACTCAACGTTTTCCATAAGTTTGGTAGTGAATATATTTAGAAGGTCATGGCAATAGAGTAACCCTGGATGATCAAGAATCTCAAAGCGATAAAACGATGATGGTAATAATAACAATGATGATGATGATGATAATGATGATGACGACGATGATCGTAGCAAGCACCACTTTACTTCTTTTCTTTACTCGACTTTATCAGCTCCCTCTGATTTACCTCGGTAGCGAGCAAAGTGATGAGGCGTGGTCGATCACCTTGTAGCCACCGGGTTCAGTCCGGTCCTTCGCGAAGGATTACGACCCGCGTGGCCTTTGCTCGCCGTTCGATAAAGCTATTTCGAAGGCGTAGAGAAACGGTATCCGTCGATCGGCAGCTTACTCTTAACACGTTGGCCATAACAGAATAATAGTCTACAACGATGCTCGTTAGCGAGCGTTTGTGAATCTTATTTTTATCTTTTATTTGAGAATGTCCGAATGAGAATCACAATATTCACACGTTGCAGCAATATTTCAAACGGCACACTGATGTATCAATTTTATTACGAGTTTTGCAAAATATTTTTAACGCTTTTGCGCGTGTATCTGTTAACAGTAATAACAACGAATTGCTATAATAAGAGAGACCGACGATCGCTATACTTCGTGACCGCGCCGTAAACAATTCCCTCTCGTCTTCGCGGTCGCACTTGCACATTCAATTGTCGCGAAAGTGCAAGTGTACAATTCAGAAGGAAATGTTATCAGAGCTGATGAACACATACATTGAAAAGTGTGCGATCGCATATACGAGCGGCTCGCTCGCAGTTGCCATTCCGATTTGAAATTACACGAGAATACGCGCACTTTATCTCAGCGGATGAAGCTATACCGCCGTAATTTATACGAAGCCCGCGAAAAGTAATGGGAAAAGCATTCGTCGGGCTGCATAGCCGGCCGTCCCTGCTCCAACGATCCGAGGCGGATTACGATCTCGAGGATTCCGGCAGTCGTGCCGCTCACATAAGCAATAAATAATTCTCGCGGCGGCCGCGCCGTCAGTCGGCATTACAAAATATTGCCGTCGTATAAAAGCTAATCGGGAGAAACAAAGATTTTTTTTTAAGCGAATGACGACGAAGAGAGCTTCTGACGAACCGATTATCTTTTAATTTGTGAAGATCCAAGGTGGACTCTCCAAGGAGATCATGATGCCTCGATCTTTATTTGCTTCTTGTACGTTTAATTTCTGAGAAATTTATATTCACATTATATATTCTCATTGACGCACTATACGTGTATAATTGAAAGCTTCGGAGTAACAATAATACTGTTTCCTTTAAGAATAAAAAAAAAGAAATTTTAGATTAGCTGAGAAAATTAATTCAGATTAATTTATTTAAATTCTAAATTGCCGTTGCACTGAACCCTTGAATTGTTCGTGAAACATGATGTAAAGCTACGACAAGCATCGCGAATCGCGCAGAGTATGTTAGTCGTATCCGTTCTCCTCGTCATACAGGTGTAAAAGATGCGGGCAACTAAGATCATCGCGTTGTAAGAAACAGGATCCTGAAGTGGTTAAAGAGAGAGAGAGAGAGAGAGATGAGGCGAGATCGTCGAATCATCGTTCGCGCCACCCACGTCAAAAGGGACGTCGAGGATGACGATCGCGACGAGAGTGCTCGAAACGATCCTACCAATCGAGCCCGCCGGTGATGGGCGCAGTCCCGTTTCGAGAAAATGAAGTGCCTTCTTAGAGAAGCCCAACAGGCACGAGCGACAGCAGGCACTCGTGCGCGCCTTCGTTCCGCCGCGGTGCGCATTGTCGCGGGGAGAAACGGGCCGCCGAGTCACGATGCACAATGTCCGCGCACGCGCTTTAATTAAACTTATTTAATTATCCCCGCTCCGTGACGAGACCGCATCGCCTCTCGCCATCTCCTTAGCGGCGCGTTAGCGTTACCTTCTTCACGCGACGCGCGAGTCGGGAAACTTCACGCCGGCCGGTTACACATCGGATAATAAGATCAGGTAATAATTGTAAAGAGAGATACAAGAAGAGAATTATTTTTTAAAATTGTATTATTTGTTATTTATGAATTATTCATTATTTATTAAAAACTTTATCTCTTCTTTAAATTCTCTTTGAATGATTGCGGATGAAAATCGTACGTGTGTTCTCTCTGACTATTTTGTGAGAATATTAAATCTTTCTAGAGAGATTAAACCGTTCTTCTAAATACTTCGTATTTAGAAGAACGGTTGCCGATGCGCGCAAGAGTCGTAAGAGATTTCTTCAGCGATTTCATCTCTCGCAATTATCAATCTGTGATTTGACTGGAATAATTAAGTAGGAGAATGTTCGGTATTCCGCAAAAGCACGAGATTTATCGGGATCGATGGGACGAATCAATTTCGAAAACGCTTGCGAAAATGTGGCTTCGTGACCGACCCCACCCGCGATATTGCCGAACCAAACGACCGCAACGTTTGGAAATTATCCGCCTGAAGTAGCAGTTTACGCCCATTTTAAATTACAGGTACGATGCCCGGGCGATTACGTAGTTTTGCTTGGAAACGGCGAAATGCAGATTCCTATTTTTTTTTTTTTTTTTTTAATTCCCCTTCCACGATCATCGCTTGCGCTATCGATCAACACGCTTGCGATATTCCTCTTTAAGAAACAAACAGAATCAAATGCAACGCATCGCGCGTACACATCGCTTCTATTAATCTAATTAATGGTTCTTCCGGATTTATTTAGTTCGCAATGCGATCTGGCATTTTCTCGCAGTCAATAAAAATTAGTTAGCGGGACGACGGAAAGACGCGATCGGCAATGTATGACAAATCGCGGGAGAAACAGAAAAGCCTGATTCGGTCGATCAGGTGAATCGGCGCGGCAGTTTTCTCGCTGCTGCAACGAGGTGCAAGTTCAAACCGATTACCGCCACACGATTACGTGTGATTTTTCTAACCGGCGTCTTCCGCGATCGCGCATTCACATCCAAGTCGGCTCTTCTTCCGCCCTTTTCCTCCGCGCGCGACAGCCTCCTTTCTCCTCTTTTCTTTCATCCACCCCCCACAATAGAAGCAGCGTAATAGCTCACTTCGTTCACTGTTACTGTTATGCAAGATATAATAGGGTAATAATGGCACGGTCCTGGCCTCTCTGTCTCTCTTTCTCTCTCTCTCTCAGGTCTGACCGGTAACGCAGGGTGGAGCCAGTCACGATCAGAAAACTGACGTAAGCATCTCGTTCGTTCTCCTCCTCCGCTTGTTCTTCTTCCTGCGCGGCTCCGTCTCGTTCTTGCCGGCGCGAGAGCGGCGAGAGACCGCGTTCGTCTCGAAACAAGCCCGCAGCGAAACGCTGCTCGACTTCCGCGCTGATTACTTGAAAATTGTGGAGGGCGCTCTGCGCTATATAATATTGGAGGAGGAAGCGGTAGAGAGGTTATTGTGAACCTGCGAGGGATGCCTGCATGTTTTGCGAGGCATTCTCTGACGAATGCACGAGAGACGCAGTCGTTTCCTACGGCGTAGCAACGTTGCGCTCGTTACAGAGATCCCCATCCTCTCTCGAATCCAATTCCCGATATACAGCTCGTTCTAAAAGAGACTCTCTAATATAAAAGTATAAATGTGTATGCTTTATCATTCTAACTTATGCGCGACGGATCAAATAATCTCGAACCAAATAGAGAGATAATATTGCACAGCTCATGATACAGCATTATACATATATTATTTTTGTGATTAACATTGAATATTTGAAAAATTATCTATGTTGAGATTAGATATCTAGAGACGAATCTCATCGGGAATAAACAAATGATAAACTAAGATTTATTTTGCTAATCAATAGAACCGTCTTAACAATTATTAAATTTTATTTTAAATCTTTAGTGAGATAAATTCAATGTAAATTTTCTTTTATAATAGATCTCGTGATGTCGTGATATCTAAAGATTTTATCTTTTCCCTATGCCAAAAGATAATATCGAAAGAAATGGTTTAAACAGTTCGATGATCCTCCCGTGAACCGGTCCACGACATCGACGACAGATCGGTGTCACAGATCACGCAATGAAGTCCGCCGATGCGAGTCTGTGGCGAGTCCGACGTTGTCACGTGTGCGTGATGAAGCGGTACTGGCACGACACCGGACCATGAACCCGGACGGGGCCTCGAAGAAATTAGGCAGGGCCGCGCGAGAGAGGAGACCGAATCAATGGGTCATTAGAGAGAAAATGACGCGGAATTAATTACCGCTCGTGTAAACGACGAACGATTCGCCGTCGGTTATTAATCGCGCCGACCGGCGACGGCTCTAACGGTTCACGCGCACCTTTTCCGTCTCGGAGGTGTTCCGAGAGAGTTCATCTCTTATGTCTTTCTCCTTTCGCCGCGTGTCAATGAGACGCGCGGCGGGATACATCGTTGTGTATCTAAATCGAATCGTAGATCTGTTCTCGATCTGTCGTGGGCGACTTTTCGTCATGGCTATTGCCTACAGCACGCGAGCAAGTTGGGATGCAATACGAGATACCGTGAGGAATTCAAAGTTGTTCTCCCCCGTCCCACCTGTCACGAATCAGGCTCTATCACGATATATATCATGGATAGATACGGATAATCGATTTACATTCGACTTTCGGAATTTTTTGTGACGCCGTTGTTGCTTCGGAGATCTTTCCGAAAACGCTTCGGTCTTTTTTTTTCTCAGGAAGTTATTATACTTTTTTGTCACCAAGCCCCTTTTATCTCTGTAGTATTTCGTCGATTTGCTCGGCGAGCAAAAATTAACGCGTCGCGAGACACAATGGGACCTGTCACCGCGCTCGATGTTCGTGCGGGCACGTCTATTCTCGATGTTCTTCGCGCTCGTTAGTTTCTGAAACGAGCTTCAGCGGAGCGATCCGTGACCCCGGTAGAAAAAGGGAATCGATCGATCGAACGATCGATCCGCCTAGTGTTGTGGCTATCATCGCGATCCGATGGAGATCTCCGCGAAGACCTCCGCGGAGAATTGCCTTTTTGCTCCTCGATACATTACTTACTCTTGCTCGACGAAATTTCCGTTGTTTAATAAAAATGTGATTAGAATGTGGATAAAATAAAAAGCTTTATATTGTATAAAGATTTTTCAAAATTTGTACGAGGCTAAAATTATATATCTATTTATTAAGTGTATTTTAATTTATTGTATTGTGAGCGCCATAAAAGAATCATAGACAGATAGCAAATAATGTGTTAAGTAATCGATATATCATTGCTCCGGGTGTTCGTTCTTATCCACGCACGATCCACGTAAATGGATATTAATCGTGATACCTTTGTGATCCCAGATCGCACTTCCTGTGCCACTTAAAGATCCGCAGGGATTAAGATCAGCGTCATCTGACCTGTCGTCGAGTGCCGGAAGAGGAAGCCGTCCTGTCGCAACGAAAAAGAGCCCTCCTTGTCATTCACCCGCGAACACGTGTGCATCACGTTATTAAAGTATGCAACATGTGTAACGTGTGTGAATCCGAGGAGGAAATGTGTGTGAAGAAGCATATCGTCGTTAAATTCGTTCATTTTTTCAAAAATCGAAATATCGATTTAATTAACGAATGCGCGTAATATCATATTTTCGTAAAGATATGAAATATTTTCTATCAATAATATTTCGAAAGCCATTTAAGATCGTTTAGAAAAATATTGAATTATAGATGATGAATTAAGTTGGAAAGTTTAAAGTGTGTAATGAAATATTCAAGTCTTGAATTTAAAAAGGAGGGTATAAAATGTTCCTTATCAAATCAATTCTTTGAAAATGACAATAAATCTTTCTTGTCTTCAAGGATTCTTGTTTACTGCAAGACAAGAATTCTTGAAGACACGATCGATTGGATTCTGCTCACGGTTGGATCGTGCTTAATTAACTTCTATCGTTGATCAATCTGTTTAAAAAGATAATAAGTATTGCGAGAAGCGCTCCGATAACTAATGTCATCGGGCAAACAAACAGGGAAAAAAAATGGAAACGTAAGGATAAAAGTGGAATATATCGAATCCTCCTCGTGTTTCTCTTCGTCGTCTCTTCGTTCTTCTATCTCTTTTTCTCTTTTCTACCTGCCATGCGCATTGCTCGCGATCCTCCTTCAGGATTCAACAGGTGGTGCGTTGCCTTGTAGCCGTCCACGGTGTCCCAAACACGGCGTGCCTACATAATCGCGTACGCATGGGTGTACATCCCATAGGCACCCATGTGTAGGAAGTACTCTGACCCTTCATCCGTTTCACGGTCTCTCCATATGCATTCATACGTGATCTTCGAACTCAACAGGTTCCTCGGAAATGGTTTTAAATTTTTTTTACCAGAATCTTTTTCTGTTATATTATAATTTAAAAGTACAGAGTCTAAAAAATAAATTTCATGGAGAAATATAAAATAATTTTGTTAATTAATATATAAATATTATAATGAATTAATTTTTGGAAATTTATGAACAGTTTTACACTCTTCAAAATTATACACATTTTTAATTTATTATTTAATAAGAATGTTATATCGTCCAACTTTTTTTTTAGTCAGCTCCGACGATCTATCTTCGACGTCTGCTACTTACAAGAAGTTAATGATGTTTTGTGTAGCCAACGGCTCGGTCGAATAATAAATAAGACTTAAAGAAATATATTTGCCTTCACAGTGTTTCACTTCGGGCTGATGCCTAACGAGGTGGCCGTCCACGAGTCATCCCTGCGCCTCGCGTTCGATAAATCGCGTTAGCGCGCGCATAAGTTTTAATAAAGCTCCTTTCGCGCGGGACGATCGGTGCGATCGACGTTCGGCAAATTTATAATATTGACATGGCAGCTGCCTACGCAGCAGAGCCCGGAGCAGAATTCGACGAAGGAACAAAATTCAAGAGAGAGAGAGAGAGAGAGAGGGGCGGGGGAGGAAGGAAACGAAAAGAGCGAAGCGTTATGCTGTGCGCAGTATGTAAATCCGGAGAGGATTCGTGATCTTTCTCTCGTCTGAGAATTACGCACGTGCGTGTGTTCCTTAACGTGCGTGCGTGCCTACGCTGTTGAATCGTGGGTACAGTTCCGACCAGAGACTAAATCAGTGTACGCGGACCGGAGAGCGGATGTTAGGCAACACGAGTGGCTGGCAGGTGCCGCGATGTGGGTGTCGTTTTACGTTAAACCCGAGAGAAAATGTGCGGCCTCTCGCTTCCTTCGTGCCACCCGCCTTTCTATCGATAACCGCGCGCGAGAGAGATGGATAGCGAGATGACGAGACTTCGTAATGTAGAAAGTTTGTTCGCTTGCTTCATCCGCCAAATGAACTTAAAATTATTCAATTTGGTATGCTACTTATTTGATCTATTCTTATTCGATCTATATGGATTGCTATGTTATTATCTTTCAACGAAAGGTTTATTATTTATCATTTTTAATACACTTTTATATTTTAGAATTCAGATATATCAGAACATTAATGATTAATACACGGTTACACAATTATGCATATTTTCCCTGATTTATAATTCGAGATGTTGAATAGATTTTTCAGCTTCACATGTTGCAAGTTTTCTTTACCGCAACATTCTGTAATTAAAAAAAAACCTGTCTATTAAATTTTTTAAATTTTATAGAAATGTACTTGATACTTTTGTTGTTTACATTAATTATTTGCGATTACACGTAAATCACCGATATACACAAGCGCATATAAATATGAATCGCAATACATAAAATCAATCTTATTCGATCTTATGATTAGGATGTTATTGTCAGATATTAAAACGCACTGCACGAAACAATCATTTTCCTTATGTCTTGCATTTTTAGATTGTATAGACTTTCAGCCCTTGCAGGATCACAAAGATTACAAGGAACAAGTGTGAGCGCGGTCCTTCCACGAAGTAGTCTCATCAATTTCCTCGTTAACCCTATCATAATCGGCCGCGTTCGACCATAAAAAAAAAGAGAGAAAACCGGCTGACAATGTAGCCGATAAATGGCCAATCGTGCGGCGAGCATTCCTCTTCGCCGAACGTGGACAGGTTTCTGCTGGTCCTCCTCTATTTCGTTCCGTAAAGATTCGCTCGTTGTCCCGACTTTTGTAAATATTTTCAGCGCGGATGATGAACGCCGAATTAAATGAGCATTAATTATCGAGCAGGCGCGCGCCGCGTGGGCGTGATTCATGGGCCGGAAAGGGGGCCCCCCTAAGCTCCTTCCTTTTTGCACTCGACACTTAGTTTCTCGTCGCCTTTCTCTTCATTAGTTTCCATCAATTTCATTCTCTCTCTCCCTCTCAATCGTCTCTCTTTCTCTCTCTCTCTTTTTACGATAATCGGTGTAAGATGTGGCAATCGAAACTTAGCATAATATTTAAAAAATATTTTAATGTTCCTATTTGTTTCGATTTTGAAATATCACGTTTGCTTGGTGAAAGTTTCGGATCGATGATATTTATTGCAAATATTTATTGCTTCATTAAATAGAATCATCCGATTCGATGATGTGTCCATGTAGTAGTCGCATCGAAGCTTGTTTAACACAGATTTTTATCTGAATGTATTAATATGAAAGAAATCATATGTCATCTTTACTTGTCACGTTGTTCTATGTATTGACCAGCTGAGATAAAAACCAGAGACAATCTCATCGCGAAGACGTGCTGGCGTTGCAGCAACGAGCGGTGAACGCAAATATGTTGCGACGTGCAGCGTCTCGTCGCGCGGCAGCGAGCGCTTTTTTTCTCCCCTCTTTTCTTCTCTCCCGCTCTCCTTTCTCATCCTCTTGTTTCACGTATAGGCGACTGGCCTCATCGGTAGACTGTCTCCACGTCAGCACCGTTCTGCCAACTCGAAGTCTGCACTGATTTAACGCGAAGCTACGTCGCCACACGTGACTGCGGCCCATCCCACATCCCGATAAAGTCTTAGCTTACCTAACCAGTGGGGCACCTGAATGATTTGCGTCCTAATCGGCCAGCGAACTCTCCCCGTGCCGCGAATATCGATTCCGCCATTCACCCTCTTTCATCTTCCGCGATTGTTTTCTCTCTCTCTCTCTCACATCGTTTGTTCGATCGTAATATTGTTACGTAATTCGCGTGACGCCCTAGCATTATGTGGGTGGAGAACACGGAGGAAACGTCCGGCTGGAAAATGTACGACTTAGCCGCCGGTAAAAGAGTACCACGAACAAACAATCTGTGCTTGGTTTTGAGTTACCGGGAGCGCAGGCCATCGGGTCCGCAGTGACAGCCAGGAGGTCCTTATACTGGCCCTCGTTAGTCCGTATTTATTTATAACGAAACAGGAAATTCTGCCAAGATATGTGTACCTTTAAATACAATATCTTGGATAAGTTATTACTATACGATTTGTGTAGGTAACTATAATGATCGATAAAATACACATTGCAAGCTAAGGGAATAGTGTGTAAATAAAAATATAAACATTAACAAATATTAAATTCTATTTATATTTCTACAGTATTTTTTTTTTTAATTAGGAAACATATGGATTGTTCTAATATGCGAGAAGTAGAGTATGGAATGTTTATATATCTATAGCAGAATAACTATATTTAGATTGGAATATCAATCCGCGTTGTGGTTAGATGGGAAATAATTGTCAACCGAGAGATAGACGCGCACGGGTGGATGAAAAATGTTTATTAAAATGCGTGTAACGGTGACGCCGCGTTTCTACTCAGGTGGATACATCGCGGTGCAAGTTTCTCCGCCATATCGTGTCTACCTCGATAGAGTATGGCACAAGTCTTTTAACAGCTATCGCGGTACCGCAACGTGATCAGGGATGCGGCAGGTAAAAATCTCCCTGACACGTTTGCACGTCCATACGTATGACTCCTTAAGGTTGAGTAGGTAATCGTTACTGATATCGATGAAAGATAACGCACGACACAGGCCGGCCGATCATAATTTGTAGAATCCACTATGCAAATTCGCGTTATGCAGGCGTGTATTACTTCACAGGCCGAAATGTCATCTCTGGCTGTACGCGCGGAAGGTCACTGTAAATTATTGCTCTATTTCTTTCTTCGATGCTAGGTCGACATTTACATTCGCGCGAGAAATGAATTTTCAAAATAAGCGAGAAATAAATTTTTTAATCGTAATTTAATCTAATCTAATTTATTCTAATTTAATTTTACACCTTCACGATTTTGTCCTCTTTATCTTTTTTTATCCTCTTTATTATATTTTTTTATCACTATCTTATTAACATACGCGTTGACATGCGAGTGTGAGATGCTCATTTGCATGCGATAATCATTGCTTTTCCCAAGATATGACTAGCGAGTGAGAGCGAGATATTCAAGTCGTAATGCACAGTGCTGATTGGTGCTGCGGGCGATGATCTTTCGTAGAATTATCGGTGATGATATTACTCGTACATATTTGATATTAATCAAATATGCTATATTTTTTACAATCAGTAAAGCCTGCGTTGATTTTATTAAAAATATTAAAACTAAATTAATAACACACGCAAGTATAATTATTCGATGTAATATTTCATCATACAAATAGAAATTCTTCAATATTTTTATAGCAATCTTACAATTCCATGAGGATAAATGGCAATGTTTGTAATTCCGAGAACTTATGTACTTGCGTAATGTTTCAGTTATTCTTGCCTACTTGCTTGTTTCTCGCCGCAAAAAAATATATGCGCGTTCTTTCCTTTTACCGAAAATCAATTCCGCGCGAAAAAATATATAATATATATGATTCTTCGTCGCTTCCATTTCGTCCATTCTCTATATTAATGCTTTTAAATTTTCGCCTTTTTAAAGCCAGGCATTCACTTCGAAACTTAATGATAATCGATCGATTGTTGATGTTAAGTTATACATTCTTTATTTAAAACCTGTACATGGTTTAGGCAATTCAAGACCAATGCCATTATTTTTCGAATTTAATTTATTTATTTACATTTGTTAATAAAAGGTTGATAAATAATAGTATATTAATACGAGAAAGAATAAAATGAAAATAACTTAGACTACATGTTAAAACATCATGGCATTGGAATGAGAAATGCAATCATGATCTGCTTGTACAAGGAACGATATAATTTTGTAACAATCGTGGACTGAATAGTGAAGAAATATGAAGGAGATTACTTTATTCTTTTTTTACTAAGCCGAATTTAGCAGTATTACTCGACCGAGTGACATAAGCTTAAGACGAACATCATCAATCGTGCTGACGCTTGTCTTTACGCGCCGTATACGCATTGTAATAACGGACGTAATGAATAATCGAATAATTTTTCAACGGGCATTATCGCGAGAGAGAGAGGCCAGAGCGCGTAAGTCGCGTTCCTAAGACGTTTCTCGCGACTCGGGACTCGACCGAAAGAGGCTCGCGAGTTTTCGGTGGACGATCCATTTGTATCCTCGTCGGACTTGTCCCTAAGAGTGTAAGGACCCCTGCAGTTTCGCCACACTCATATTTGCATTTGGTGATCGAGTCCCGTAGCATAACGCAGGGCCCATCCGTAAATTTATCCGCGGCCCGCGGCGTTCCATCGCGTGGTCGAGAATGAGATATCGGTCGGCCGCCCTCGCGATGCTTGCCCTTCTATAAAGAATCCCTCGTCCTGCCGCAAGAGAATATCGCCGCCCATTCCTTCGGGACCGGTCTCCGTTCGGCGCTCGCAAGGCATAATTTTATTAAGATCATTTCTTTATTACGAGGATTTTCTCTCGTTATGAAGGTTATTTTGGTAGTCTATGTTTTTTACGCGAATACAATTTTGATAAATTGATGATTGTATTACTGATATTTTTTTTTTCTTACCGATACTTAATCGTATTAATTAATCGTATCAAAGTAAGGCTGGTGTGTGCTTGTGTCTGTCTCTATCGTGATAATTAATCCTCAGATCAATTCTACGCTTCTTCATGCTACAGTCCGCGTCAACCATATTAGGCCGGCTGCGCTGTTCGCGTAACAATGACACAATGAAAGTGTATAATGAGTCTAATCAAAACGCAGTATATCATCGTGTCTTTCCGAATAACTACTTACAGTACAGTCGTTCAATACAATTACGCTCGTTCCTTCACTCTTGTTTACATGTTACTCGGTTCTGTCGCAGAGTATTGGATAATCCTAGAATAATTTAGCATATATGCATTTCTATCGACAATACTCAATTACCGATGATTCTGATTTAACGTAGGAGAAGGCAGGGGGGGAATTTTGCCGCAGCGTAAATAGCGAGATGCGAATTAAATGGCCAGATTCAATATCTCATCGTTGACGCAACGTCGCGAGTCGCTATGAGAACAATGTTATTGCGCGACGTTTCGTTTGGTCGGCGATTTTTCCTGTTTGATTCTTCGCGTAACCGGCGTCGAAGATCCTGCGTCCTGTCGTGACCGGTGCCACGCGTGGTATCTGATGTCTACATGTGTACGAGCGACTCTGGCCTCGGGCTCACGTGATCCCAGTCCTTTATACATCCACCTTAGCAGTCTTAACCACCTGTGCTTTAACCGAACCGCTTTCCCCGCCGCCCGTCGCCTCTATCGTCCCATTCCGCCGTCTATCTCGCTCTCGGAACCCGCCGTCTCCCTTCCCACCCTTTCGTTACCTCCTCTTTTCCGTTCAGCGAGAGGACATACCGATGCCGCGTTGGCATCGTTGCCGCGCTCTGTATAAGGAGAGAGAGATGCAGTTAAGGTACAGCCTTCGTTCCTAAAGCGAGCAAGATCTATCGTCCGCAGCTTTTCAAAGGGATCACGAGGAATCGCATGTCGCAAACCATTTATCAGCGTGTCGGCCGAGGCGTGCTCTTCGCGCTTATCGAGGAAGAGAGAGAAAGAGAGAGAGAAGGGAGAATAGTTCCGCAAGCTTCGATAAGGTCTTGCCGACATAATGAAGAGGCGGCCGCTTCTAGAAAACTGGCTGACGTTTCAATTTCGTGCGTCTTCGACGCGCGTACATTCGCGCTTCAAAAACGAAATCGCGAACTGATTAAGTAACTAAAACCGAATCGTGGAAGGCGATATTAATCACGTGTAACGCCGTGTTATGTTGGGATCATATTTCTTGATTGACACTATGTTAAGAATTTCTTTCTATTTTTTTTCAGTAGTGAGCAGTAATGAGACTACGTTGTGTCATATTCTGTTATCGATATCCCAATAGTTGATTTTGTCATACTTATTTTCTGTTTTCTTCAGTAATGTAATTAAATTATAACTATATTGTGTCTCGTGTTATCGATAATTTTACAAAAGATGTTTTTCATTTATCTTATCGTGTTACTCTGTAAAAGTTTAATTTTTAACGAAATATCGCAACATTGCTTTAGTCTTTCTGAAATGTCAAAGTCTAAATTCTCTGCAGAACTCATTAATATTGAAAGCCCAGTCTTAAAGACCGTAATATTTAAAACAATGATTACCTATTGTCGGCTGATAAAGACGGAGACGAGTGATCTTTTTGGTTTTCTTAACGTAACAGTGCGATTAAGTGGCGTAAATAGCGACCGCATAGTTTCTATATGTATATAGCCGTTTTATATAGCTCGTTTTATGATCAAAAGAAAATACCTTTGTATCTTTTATGTTTTTTCGCTGGTATCATTCTCTTGGATGGCTTCGTTTCGGCATCCATCAAACCGGGACACGTTCCTCCGCCTCTTTGTCTTCATAAAAATATAAACATTCTCATTTCTCTTTTAGAAGCTCATAAAATCTCAATTCTACCGATTCCTACGTAAGGACCGATCGTTATTTCATGCACGCGCGGATTCATTCGTGGATCCGAGATCACACGCGGACGACGAATACTCGCGAGTTCGACAGGTCTTCTCGGAAGAGCACTAATTTTCGATTATGGCTGCCGTCGGAGTGTTCTTCACCTATATGAATGTCCCGCTGGGTTAGCCCCTGTAACTTCTCCCGGCTATATCATAACCTGAACATTAGGAATTCGAGGCGGTGGGCGGGATAGGTGGTTCAATAACCCGGCAACGGGAATGTGGAGGACATATTTCAATCCGTTCTGGCATGTCGCCTCGATAAGAGACGCGCATCAGTCAGCCGCGAGGTGTCCGTCTAAATGAATCTCCGCCGAAACCCGGTTACAGGTGACTTGTACAAAATGGGCCTTAATGGCCCTTCCTCGAATACATACCTACCTATACCGCTTTTCGAGCGAGTAGCGATGGGCCCGAATTAATGGACCCACGTTGCAATTGATTGCGCTAAATTCTTGAGAGATCCTCTCTTTCATCAGTTATTATTTTTGAAATAATTCATTGCTGTTTTATAATTGCAAAAAAATGAAAAAAAAAAGTAATAATCATTCAATTTAAAACATTCAATAATAAAATTTAAATATTGCATTCCAAGTTTTTTTTTTATGTAAGCGTAAATATCTTGACAAGTAAAAATAAATCTTGGTGATGTTGTGTATTTTTTTCATTGCTTAGTCCGATTTCTTTTCGAAGACGTTTTGCGA
The DNA here is from genome assembly GCA_963971435.1 of Lasius platythorax. Taxonomy (NCBI): domain Eukaryota; kingdom Metazoa; phylum Arthropoda; class Insecta; order Hymenoptera; family Formicidae; genus Lasius; species Lasius platythorax. Next base: position 8,843,413 of record OZ020541.1, read on the forward strand.
TTTAATTCTCGCGTATGTCGCCCGATGAGTCGCAAATCCGAAGGTACAAGGTGCTGCGTATACGAAGAACGAATAAACCTGTCGCTCGGCTGGCCTTTCGTAAAACTTAAGACCCGATGCATCCTCCGGTACTCCCGTGCCATCGAATGGACGTGGCTAAAACGCAAAGCCGAACATAAAATCGCAGATAAGGGCAACCGTGTAGCGCGCGAGAGAGAATACAGACGAGGGGGAGGATGACAGAAAGGACACGTTGGCGGGAAGGAATGAAGGCTAGAGGGGAACAGTAGGCCCCGGAGCTGAGGCTGAATTACGAGCGGCCGACGGGCATTAACATTTTTGTCGGACGCGCAACAAATTAAAGCAATCTGGTTCGCTCGTGTCCCACGTCTCCTGCCGTTGTTCTCTTCACTCTCAGATTTAAACTCGCCACACTTCGGCTCGATGAACTTGCGCAAGAAAATAATAACGGAATAATGCCGCAATATTGTGCTGGATTAATCTATTACACCCAATCCGGATATCTTTTATTAATCGGCGACGAGAGATCATATTTCATATTTTGAATTACACATCGTTATATTGCATCTTATCTCAAGTAATACAACATGCATGAGTGAAACGTTTCGATATCACCGCAATCAAAATCTCCGAAATATTCATAATAATTGGTTGGAATGTAATTTCGGCGGTTATAAAATCTTGAAAACGATTGCCGCTGCTCGAGAGCTATGTTTACGGTAGAATTATGGTCAAACCACAAGAATTTATCTGTTTAAATAAGTTTAAAACGATCTCGAGCTATATCTAATTGTAAGATTAGCGATGATGAAATTCGCCAAAAGCTTATATATAGACTACAGATATTTTACAGTTTAATTAAAAAATTGTGATAAAATTAAAATATAATAGTGGCGAAAAGAATATATATATGTATTTAAATAGATATATTTAATACTTGAAATAGATATATGTATATTTATATAATATTAAAAAGATATATAATACTTTTTCGCGCTCTTATTTACAAAAAATAATAACTCGAATTTTATTTTAAAACAGCAATGAATTATTTATAAACGGTTACGTAAGACAAGTTTATTCCAATAACGCGTCCGCGCCGGTATCGGTAAAGTAACGCGCGTAATAATGCGATACATGTTTCAGAGGTGTAAGTACCGAAACGCTCATAATTTTCGCCCGATATCTTAGAGCCGCGTGGAATCCCGGGGGATGCGATATCGCGGTATATGTATATTTACCGCGCGAACGCTGTGCTAAGTATGATAGCCGGTCCCGGACTACGACGGCGAGATAAAACCGGAAAAGAGGAAGAAGAGAGGATATAAAATCAGACCTGCCCTGTATCGTCGAATCGGCTCGCGCTGGATAAAGCGCATCGCGAGGGATATCGCGCTTAATCGTTCGGTACGCGTCTTAATATCCGACGTGAGGCACGGATCAGATTCGTTCTCGCGAGCGCAGGTTGATGCGTTTTCGATGCACTTGTCGCGTCCACTTTCCCGCGGGCGCATTTTCACACGAACTGCCTGTGGGAACCGCTCTCGTACACTGCACCCAGCGTCGCAGGCTGCTGGTATCGTAGGGCGACACGTCGAAGAAAAAATCCGGGCCCCCTTCGGCAAACACTCGCAGCGCCGACGACGCCTCGACGGCCCTCCCTGTGCGCGCATATGTGTGTGTGTGTGTGTGTGTGTGTGTGTGTGTGTGTGTGAGAAGCGAGAAGAACTGTGAAAGAACCTCCGTTATAAATAAACACAACCGATGGATATTGATAAAGTTCGAGTTGTCCGAGTGTCGCTCTCGTATAATCCTAAGCTCGTTAGAGCGGCCGTCGTGCGACGATTCGTCTCGGATTTGCTGGTGATCTCACGTTACGCGCGCGCAAATTTCCTCGAGGACTTTGTCATGACGGAAATAGAGCGCGAATAAGATAGGTTAAAGCCGGACAGCGGAGTGAGATCGTTAGAAGGATCAGGAATGTGGCACGATTCGGGAAGCGATCCAGATTACAGGAATATTGAGCTTCGCGAGAGACATTTTATGTCATTAAATTATTCTTTAATCGTGGGAACGCGAATACACAGATAGAGGCGATTCTCGATTAATATTACGCGGAATACTCGCATTCCGATTGCCGCGGCTATTTCCGAGTGTTCACTCTGCGAGAACGACGGTATCCTGGATCAAGTGAATTAATTCGACGATTCAATAAATTTTAAAGGGATGAACACGTGATAAAAGCGATTCAAGAGAACGGCGGGTCAACCACTTGACTTTTTGTCAAAAAAAGTGTAGGGGTTTGTCTTATATAAATATTACTTTACGATCTACTCGAAACATTCCCTCGAATCGTCCCATTCATAGACTCGGCCAAATATTGTCGAAGCGCAATCGTTTTACTATCTGTCATTTACCGGTCGGAGCGTTTCGCTAAGGTCTTTTCCCTTCGTCGGCTTTCTTATTCCGTCGCACGACTTCATCCCCGTTTTTTTCTCCCCGTTTCCGTGTATTCGATCAACAGTAGTCGCTCGCCTGTTGACAGTGAATACCCTTTTAACGACGCTGACGAGAGAGAAACGCGTCGGACAGGCATCGATCACTGGTCGCGAGATCGCATCTGTCGCTGCGGAAACGGCTGCGCACCCGCGACTTCCGTTTCTCAGTGTCACGTTACCCGCCCGCTCGGTTAATATGCTCCCAGGTCATTGATTCTCGCTACACCATTGAGAACGACCCAACGATTCGAAACAAGTGTGACCACTTATGGTCGCGAGATTAGATTTATGAACAGTCACGCAAAAATCTTGTATGACTCGAAATTTAATAGAGACGATTATTTGATTACACAGACATCGCGTAATTACCGTACATTAAATGGTATTGTATCGTGAGGTTTTGCGAGTTTGTCGTTCCCATCTTATGTAAGGAAAATAGAGGAAGGGGAGGGGGGAGAGGGGTGAGTATTTTCGGCGGTTCTTTAAAGAACATGGAAAATATGGTAATTGATTGTGCAGCGAGGCTCAATGACCGTGTTTGAGTCTCTCCGTGCATCAAACACGGTGTGAAAGACATTCCCGGCATAGATCGAAATGCATCGGCGCCGATAACGATGGTCGAACGTTGACAAAGGACGTTATCTGTAATCTGTTTGGGACGCACTGCATACCGCATGCCGAGTAGGCCGCATAAATGCATTTATTTCATGGCCCGCGATGGCGCTTCTGCTCCGTGAAGAACTCGACGGAGATGAAGAAGGTCTTTCATCTCGGTTCTCTATTAAAAATACACCGGGACAGAAATATACTTGAATTAACCATAAGCCCCACACCGACTCGGGTCAACTATACTTCGAGGATCGAATACAATCGTCTCTCAAGCTAAGACGATGTGCAATGTCGTATGTATGTGCACACATGTCACGGAATATTATATAAGATAAAAAGAGATTGATATTTTTTTTGGATTTGTTGTAAATTTAAATTCGCTAATATTGAATGTATATGCTGCATGCTCGATTCGACTGTCTGCTCATCCTTTTATAAAGATTTTACAGATTTTACGATGCTCACATATAGCCTGCAATGTATAAGCAATAAATAAAGAATGCGTAACAAAATGAATTTTATTTTATATACTTAATTTTGTTAACATAATTTATATAATATTTTTATTATTATTTAAGTATAATTCATAACTTTATCTTGTCGAGCCAAAAAGTTTTTTGCGCGTTTGCATCAATATGAAGCTCTGTCTCCGACGATGACTAACTTCTAAAACCGTAGAACAGAATAAGTTGCCTGTTTGCAATTTTTCAAACGCGTTTATGCAATTCAGATTAAAATGAAAAACTGTTGATTAGATTGATAGAGATTATGCTGGAAAAGCACTCACGTATTAGACTTCCGCGTTCATCGGAAATTCTTGGATTCATTTCTCTAATTTGCCGCTCTTATCAGTAAAATATGCGTGGCGTAATAGCCAAGCTGAATAGTGAAAGGAATTTAACTGACGCTATTCGGAATAATTAAGACCTCTTCTCGTTAAATCACGAGACATGTCGCTGCATCGAGCGACTATAACAAATTCCAAGTAAAGATGACAGGTTTGTGGACATAAAGCTCTCAGTTCGATTAGTTCGTTGCGTGCACAGTGGGTCATTGTTATCTCATTGGCATCCCCGGCGTCTCCTTTCAGGAACGGATATATCATTCTCGTTGGGCAAACAGGTCCTTTACAGTGGAGATAACAGCGTGATGGGCGCCGATAGAGTTGCTGCATTCACAGTGCATTCCCCGAAGATGCGTGACGCGCTCAGAATCGTAATGCGTACTCCACTTGTCTTTCTCTCGGCAGGTTCATCGTCCAAGGAGGACGAACGGGAAAAGGATTCGACTTTATCGCCAAGGAATTTTTCGGCGATGACAAATCCACCGCTCTGTGGTATACACTTGTTTCGGAATGCATTCTTAATTTACGAGACTGTCTGTATTTACATTTTTGTCTACGATTTATTTCAAAGAGAATTGTATTATGTCAAAAGATAAATACGTGAATTGAAGATAAAAGAATGTATACACAAAAATAGTACGCACAAAAGAAGTATACACAAAAAATTTTCCTCGGTTTTAATTTTCAATTTTAATTACGATTTAAGATGTACGTGTTTAAAACAATATTATGATTTTATATATTCAATTTTAATTTTTAATTTTAATTACGATTTGAAATGTACGTATTTGAAACAATATTATTTTTTTATATATTTTTTTCGTATAGTTTTATGTTTTATTGTTTGAGCACTCTTGACTTTTTCAATTTCTTACAGTACATGAATTTTTTTTTAACGAGCATAATATAAATCGTGGCTCACCAATGACAGGAAAAAAGAAGCTGGCCAGGGAGGGGCCATCGCTGTAGAAATATAATTAATTTCCTCTCTTGACTTTGGTCGATGGGTGGGACACAGTCAATTTCTCTTGATACCGTAAGCCAACTTCGGAGTCCTTTATCCCTTATGCTATATAATCATTAAATTCATCGGGCCAGGAGACGCACACAAAGAATGACCCCATTTTCTTTTGCATCCAAAACAAATTGATTGCTTGAAAAATATCGATAACTGTTCTCGATCCGAATCTGTATTTATCGTAAAGACACCGGCAGTATCTTCACTTCGATACGGATGTGAAAAAGGAGTACAACGACGATGCGCCGGGTTCGGCGACAATTAGAATATAAATATTATTTATTATATCTGTGTGTCATCTCCGTAAAAGGAACAGAACACTTGTTCCAAATCGATCATACGCCGGCGTATTCTCATAATGTTAGCCGATCCGAGAGGAGCGTAGCGAGAGAGGAACAAGTGCGAGTCTTCTTCTTGACCTTCCTCACGCTCGGTACCACAACCACCTCATCAATCTCCTCCTTCTCCCTCTCCGGATATTAGCTCACGGCTGCGTATGCGTGCGCGCGAATGCGGCGCGTTCGACTTCCCTCTTCCTCCGCATCGCCGCTTTCGACCGACTTCTTTATATCTTCCTCACGATCGGCACGTACCGACTTCACGACTTCGCTTTCGTTTCTGCCGTTAAGAGTCCGGCTGCGTCACTGCCGGGGTTATCACCAGCGTCCTCCTCTGCGCCAGAGAGTGATTAATGATCCATCGTGCTTGACCGTTTGCGAGCTAATAGCGTTTCTTGTATCGAACTTATTGTAGCGAATAATGAATGCGATCACTTGTTGAAATTAATCTTTAATTACTTCTTTGTATGTGTCTTGAGTATATGTATATACATTTTTATTATGTAGTTATAAAAGAAGTCAAAGAATTCCATGAAAAAATTATACTTGTACACACTCTCTCTCTCTCTCTCTCTCTCTCTCTCTCTCTCTCTCTCTCTCTCTCTCTCTCTCTCTCTCTCTCTCTCTCTCTCTCTCTCTCTCTCTCTCTCGCTCTCTATTATTAGAAATCTTAATTTTATTAAAAGATGCTGTTCATAAAAAAATTATAAATTTTTGTTATAAATTTGCAACAAGTGTAGAGTAACGCGGATTGTTATTTTTCTATTTCACCATCAGCCATCGCGAACAACGACGACTTATCTCGAACTACTGAATTTGGCAGTATTTTTGTGACAAGCTGTTCGATATAATAGAAACGAATTTGCATATTACAAATTGTCAACTGCGCATTAACATCGTTGTACTTTCAGTGCGAATCTCGCAGTATTATCAAGGCATTTCTTAATTCTGTTTCGAAATCTTCGCGTCTAATTATGAATTTTAGAAAGAGCGCCGAGACAATCATTACACTCCACTAACGGCAATCCGAAAAAATCTGACGTTACGAGCAACGCGACGGAATGCACGCGATTGACACATATCTGTTACTATACAATAAAGTATCTGCAACGCAGAGCAGTACACCTCGTACGAACTTCTTCTGTGTGAATCTGGTCTGAAATATAGATAGCAGATATGAAAGACAGCGCTTGGAATCGATTATGCTTGCACTTACGGTGCCTCGGCGGAATCCGCCTATCTCGTATGTTGCGAGAGATTTACCTTTCGCAAAATCGAAAAAAAAGCGATGGATAGGAGGAGATGCAACGTAGAGAGCGACTACTTCTAGCTCGATCACGCCGATGAAAGAAACGGGCAAATCGATTCTGCACTCGGTTTACTTTAATAGTGCTCGGCATTGGTGCTCGGCAAGTATGATTTCTCTAACTAGTATCACACACTAGGTCGTGCAAAACTAAACTTTTACCACAGCTCCATCTTGAGGGTATTCTACGCCGTCTTTCCCTCTCGGCAGTTTTGCGGGTAGAAACGTCTGCCGCAATTTGCACAGCCTCTCTTATAGATCGCTTCGAGATCGTATTAACTGTAATGACAAGGAAATCTTCGGTTCGGAGCAGTCAATATATACATATACGCGATCTTAAAGTTCTATGCTGATCAAATCGTGATCATTCAGTCCCCATTCGCGATCACATATGACTCATTTGCTGGTATTATATTTATTAAATCGTGATTACAGCTTGCAATTTTATTAGCGGAGATTTCTTATAAATTGCATCAAAGGTTTTAATCAATTATTCGAAAGGAAAATTATTTGGAAAAAAAGAAAATTTGATTTTAATCTGAAACAAGATCCAAACCCTATGCGAAATTCAATCAATATTATAACATAGTATCTGCAGAATGAATGCGACTCGCGAAACTCGGGATAAGTTATTCTCAGTCTCGACATCTTCGACGTAACATCCAGGAAATCATCATTCGGCTCCTCCTCGATGGACTTAAGCTCGTGTCAGGCACATCGCGAGCGGCGTTTTGTACATGAGTGGCCCTCGCGATCTTGAAGAGGCTCCGCGTGTTATCTGAAATATTGCGGCCGTATTTCGCTTAGAGCCGCAGTACATACGACGGTACGAACGGCACATCGCGAGTGACCCTTATCGGGCATGAACGCGACCTTTCGGGCCAGCGCGCGCTGAAAGAACCGATGTAATAACTCGCGGCGATAATCGGTGCCGTAGAGGAGAAAAAAAGCCCCGCGCGAGAGTGCGCAGATACAATAAATAAGAGCTTCTTCAACGCGGGCAGCGCGATGGATTCGCGAGGTTTAACGCCGGCGTTGGAGACGTCCTGGGTGGTAATAAGTCGGACTTTACGTATTGCACGACGTGTTACCGTTACTATTCTTCGCCTCTGTCTCTTTCACGTATGCTCTTCAAGATTACTTTCGGATATTACCTTCGTTGAGACCAAGACTGCGAGCCGAAATAAGTTTGAACTTCGTTTGAACTTAGGTTTTGTTACGCTTCAAAATGGTCAATCAGGCCAAATCATGTTTTACCTTCTCGATTTCGTCACGTTGATAATGTTATAATTTATAATAGTGTTAGTATTCTACATGAAAATTGAAAAGCTTTATATAAACTCAGAGAAAAATGGTATTTTACAATCGATTGAAAATTATTAAAAATAAAATAATATTTTATATCTTCAATTATTGAAAGCATAAATAATAGATATATTTAAACGATATATATAAACAATATATAAACGATATATTTCAATTTGATGATTCGATAGTGAAATACTCGCGTCGTCAACCTAGCGGGTCCGTGACACGATCGGCGTGAAAGAACCGCGTACAGGCGTCTCGTCGTATTATGCAAAACGGCGCGGGACTGCCGGTTACAGCGCCTACACATGCACGAGATCGTTCGATATATCGAACCGAGAGACCACCGGGAGGCTGATCGAGAGCACATCTCGAGCGTACCTACGTCAATATTTCTCGGCGCGCCGCGAAAGGACCGCGATCCGCGTCGTTTTATCCTAATGCAGGATCGAGGAGACTTAATGATCTAGTCTCGATCTTGGCTCGTATTCGGTAGCTGCAACTTCGTAGATCATGCTTAACAATTCTGCTCGATATCATAACATCTGTTTATATATATAATTAATGATAACATTTATTTTATGTACACGAAATATTATTTTACACATCGGTAAAATTATTCCTGCGAGATAAAATTTAAAGGATCGTGAACAATTGATCTCGAACATCACTGACATATTCACTGACATATTCGCGACAGGTAATTAAAGAACATGGGGTACGTGTCAAACAGCGTGATACATAGGCTATTACATCATCGTTGCTTGATCCCATAACGTACTTATCAGTGCGTACGATCGATAGATTCCTCGCTCGATTCAATCCTCGACAGTTCGTTCCGCGATCTGTCGTGCGCCCCCGATTGCGCCACTAAAGCAAAGGCGAAAGCAGACACATCGTTACCTTCTTTTCGTTCGCTCGTTGTCGAGCATAATTCAAAGATATTTTCGATATGCCTGATAATTAATCTGTCCGTCCATCTCTGCGTCGACGTAGCTAACCACACGACAGGTGGAACGAAAATAAGAAACTATAAAAACCTAGCTCGTTGAACGTTGAATTTACAACGCGTTGTTTAATCTCGATTTTTATTTTGCATGTCAATAGCAATCTCATATTTGATTTAAGAATTTTAAATTATAAAAATGTTTTCTGTTTATCAAAAAAAAATCAAAGTGTTACGAAGATGTTCCCAGAGATCATTGGGAAGAATCAAGGAAGCTTCGTTCTCAAGTGAGAATATGACATTTCGCATATTGTACCTTTCGCAAAGAAAGAAATAAAAATACACTCAGCTTGGTGTTGCATCTCGTATACGTATGCATGATGTCTCGCGTGGGTGCATCGAATATGCCGATCGTCGAAGACGTACACGATATGGGACGAGTCGAATCTGAGCCGTTACTCCTTTGTCGTGGCATTAACTTCCTTGATTTCCTTTTGTGCGCGAGTTTAATATAGTCAACGCAGAAATATCAAGGAACATTTTTATATGTTAAAATTATCTTCCTGCTTTAAAGCAGAGCTCGAGAGCTCGCTGACATAAATTACGTAGAGAAGCGATCAATTCTTAGAACACTGTAATCTGTAATACCAATGAATCTTCGATCTATGGATGATTAATGTGTAACGAGATTCATTTATTTGGACTTCCATCTATCTTCCTTATATCGATTTGAGAAATTTGTGAAATCAACTTGACTGCAAAGGGCTGGAACACGCTGCGAAGGGTGTCATTACGTAGTACCTAGACACAGCACGATATCCGACGCATCCTTCCGGTATCCTCTGGCGTGCGCAGCCGTATCTATTAACCCGAGATAAATTCCATCTCACTGTCGTCCCGCGCGGAAGTGACATTCATACGCAACACGCGCGAATATATCTCCGGCGAACGGGAAAACGCGACGGCGATTCGCTATCCATCCCGGGTGCCCGGTAGTTCCGTAACTCCCACAATGCCGTATAAGCGATACTCTTCTACGAGCGTGCTCGCGTATACAGAGTCCCGGTGTAAGGGGATAAATTTTCTAAGTGAGCGGTGTGCTGCATCACCATATAGGAGAATAATGTGACATTTTTTCCCATGCCCTCGCTTCCCTCACCTAAGGAGGAGGAACGTAACTGCTTCTGCCCCGTGCAGATATTCCGTACATGGTTCCCGTATATCCGCGCTCGCATATGTATAGTCGACCTGTGTGTACGAGCCTCCTCTGAACGCCGAGAACGCGCACGGCTCGTAACTTATCTAATGTTACGTTTACACGAGACTACTTTTCTCCTTCCCCCTCCTTTACTACCACGAGCGCTGCGCTCTGGACTTGTCGATTGGATTTGATAATAGAGCGTCGAGCATATAACGACAAGAAAGTACGAAGTGAGTGACGTGATTACCATCGTGAACTCTTACGATAGCGCGGGTAATGCGCAAAGTAATTCAGCGATATTTTTGTAATTTAGATACATGTGGCGTCTTTACATTCAATAATTAATTGATATTTTCACACACACACACATATATATATATATATAACGTGATATGATATATATTTGTTTGATATATTTATTTCCATTTATTCTAGAAGTGCACGATTAGAATGAATGTATTATAGCATTTAACAAGTACATCCTTAGCGCGAATAATGTATACATTATTTCGGGTACGTTCATTAAATTATAAGCTACACGCGAATAAAGTCTCATATTTCTTCGGTCCGTTTCACCTTGGTGAGCAAAAAACTCGCAGTGGGCGTTGGGCCGCGCCATTAACTGCAATTTCGCTGATGCTGAGGCCCTTCTTCCGGATCGTTAGCGGACTTTGGCTGACTTATGTAAACTCCGTGGATGATGCAGAAGTGATTTAACGAGAATTCCGAGGCCAAAGCGGAGACGACATGGGTACGAATTTATAATCGCAAGGATTCGACAAAAATCTCAACGCTCTTATTGTCAAAGTGCAAAAAATAGTAGTAATCTCCACGAAAGTCAATGTCGTTTTTTTTTTGCTTGCGAAAATTATTTCTTTGCAATATGCTCTTTCGCAGTTTAAGGAATATAAAAGTCTCAATGTCTTTACAATTTTAACGCTTATATCGAAATTTTTTTTGATATTAATAAAATTTTATTAAGTCTTAGAGTTATGTGTGATTATACATTTTAGCCACACATCTCCATTTGTTCGTGTCATGCTCTATCTTTTAACATTATGAGGATATTTTAGAACATTAACGGACTTGCGTTTGAACCGAGCATTCCACACTTGATCCTTCCGATACTTTTTTTTTTTACTCTCACTGAAGTTTCGAACGAAGGGAACTGCACGATGACGGATGGCTGTCTCTTAAAGGGGTCCCTTCGCGTGGCCCCCCATCGTCGTCAAGTCCATTACAATTCATTACCATGTGATAGATGTCGTTCGTTTGGCTTCGATGCCTGATTGAGTTTAACCTGTGCCTGTGCCCTAAGGACAGAGAAAATTTTGATCCCTTCAATCATATTTAACGCGCGTATAGCAGGATCGATGTTTCTTGTCGAATCATCTTGTCCTCGGTATGGGTCAAACTAATCAACGCTCTTTTCAACGGATCAGATTTAATAATGGTAAAAATCTTTCAAATCTCTCACTCTCTCGATGAATAATTAGTAAGCCTTTCAATTTTTTCTTTAATATATAGTCTGTTGTAAAATACTATTGGTTTTCTCTTTTTCTTTAATTTTTAAGTATTTTAATGTATTCTGCTTTCAGACTTTATTAAATGATCTCTCATTCTCTTAATGGATTGTTAAACGTTTGGTTCATAAAATCTTTCGAGAATTTAAAATTTTTTTAGTTGTCTCCTTGACAGTTTAATCGAAACGTTAATCTTTATTTTAATTTTACTATCTTTATTTACGATGATTGAGTTTACTGCACAAGAGCTTTATACAATGATAATAATATCGTGTAGTTTCGGCCATATAGTTTTTATACAATATATTATGCCTTGTGTCTCGATATGAAATATTTTCTCTTAATTTCCAGGAATATGTTGCATCATTACTATTTCATGTATTTTATATCTAATACTTATATATTAAAAATAGAGTTTGTTGTACGCACGGTTAGGGATGTTCGTACCGTAACAGAAGCGTAGCATCTCTCGAAAGAAAAGAATATGGCAAAGTGGACCGAGAGAGGAAATACACGAGAGCTCAGGGTAGGATGTGGTATATCGGTCTGTCGCCTCCGTAAATCCTCGGTGCTTGGTAACCGCCACTGTCGTGCT